>OY720452.1:38996911-39189411 GCA_963082715.1 Harpalus rubripes | reverse complement strand
GTGTGTGTGTGTGTGTGTGTGTGTGTGTGTGTGTGTGTGTGTGTGTGTGTGTGTGTGTGTGTGTGTGTGTGTGTGTGTGTGTGTGTGTGTGTGTGTGTGTGTGTGTGTGTGTGTGTGTGTGTGTGTGTGTGTGTGTGTGTGTGTGTGGGTGGGTGGGTGGGTGGGTGTGTGGGTGGGTGGGTGGGTGGGTGGGTGGGTGGGTGGGTGGGTGGGTGGGTGTGTGGGTGTGTGGGTGTGTGGGTGTGTGGGTGTGTGGGTGTGTGGGTGTGTGGGTGTGTGGGTGTGTGGGTGTGTGGGTGTGTGGGTGTGTGGGTGTGTGGGTGTGTGGGTGTGTGGGTGTGTGGGTGTGTGGGTGTGTGGGTGTGTGGGTGTGTGGGTGTGTGGGTGTGTGGGTGTGTGGGTGTGTGGGTGTGTGGGTGTGTGGGTGTGTGGGTGTGTGGGTGTGTGGGTGTGTGGGTGTGTGGGTGTGTGGGTGTGTGGGTGTGTGGGTGTGTGTGTGCGTGTGTGCGTGTGTGCGTGTGTGCGTGTGTGCGTGTGTATGTGTGTCCGTGTGTGTGTATGTAACAAAATTTTCGTCTACGATAACTTCCATACTACAATTCTAAAAATTATGATTCTTTCGTATTTCTCTTCGTTACATCTATGTGAAGAGCTGATTAGATTTTGGTTAGAATTGGACAACCGGAAGTACCATCATTTGAAGATTTTAACAGTTTTTCTTGAAAAAACTATGTTAAATATAAATTTTTCACATTTGATGTTATTATAAATATTAAAGAATATTTTATTCTCTATACGATTTGACTGCATTTTATACTTAATATTAAATGGATATAGAGTTAAAAAATTATAAAGAAATTAATTTTCATAAAGTAGCCATAGCTGTGGAAACAGCTACTATATTAAGAAAATACTGATTGAAAGATGTCAGTGTCAAGTGAAATTGACATAGTATGTCTGTCTTATAATTTTACTGGAAATATAGGATTTTTTGCTTTCTGTATGGAATTTGTATAAAATACATACAACTGCTTTAAGGTAATGTACAAGAAATAATAATAATAAATCTTTTATTTCTGCAGATACATTACACTGTATATAGAAAACGTCACAAAATAATAATTTTCTGTATGAAATTTGCATAAAATGCATGCAACTGCCGGAAGGTAATGTACAAGAAATAGAATATGTATTTAATTTAACAAGGAACTTTCCGTATGAAATTTGTACAAAATACATAGAACTGACGGAAGGTAATGTGCTGGCCACATCAGATTTTTTTAACTCTGTATCCATTTAATATGAAGTATAAAATGTATTCAAATCGTATAGAAAATAAAATATTCTTTAATATTTATAATAACATTAAATGTCAAAAAATGATATTTAACATCGTTTTTTCAATAAAAACAGTTAAAATCTTCAAATGAGGGTACTTTCGGTTGACCATTTATAACCAAAATCTAATCAGCTCTTCATATGGGTGCAAAGAAGAGGAATACGAAACAATTATAATTTTTGGAATTGTAGTATTAGAGTTATCGTAGACGAAAATTTTGTTACACACACACATACAGACATCATCGTAAAAATAGTAAAATTGTATTCTAGGGACCTTAAAACGTGCTTATTCATTAAAAACTCACCACCGAATTTTTTGACCAAAGACAATACCTTCCTTACCTAAAGGTGACGGAAGGTAAAAATTATAAAGAAATTAAATTTCATAAAACAGCCAGCTTTGCTATAAACATGGAAACATCTACTATATAGAAAATTCTGGTTGACAGAACTCAGTGTCAAGTGCAATTGACATAGTATGTTTGTGTTATAATTTTACTGGAAATATAGAAACTTTCTGTATGGAATTTGTACAAAATACATTGAACTGACTTAAGGTAATGTACTGGAAATATTGAATCTTTTGCAAGAAACTTTCTGTGTGGAATTTGTATAAAGCATATAGAACTGACGGAAGGTAATGTGCTGACCACATCAAATTTTTTCAAATAATTTTCAATATATTTTAGTTGGTCGTGTTAAATAAATGTTTAATTAAGGTGGCTTTTATGAAAATATAACAAATATATCAATGTTAAATGTTTATATATTATGTTTAACTGTATTTAAAACTTTTTTGTTTAAAATGTATAAAGTTTATATTGCTAACATGTACTCTTATTAAAATAAAGCTGCTTTCTGTGAAATTTGAGAAATTTTATTGAAATAAAGAAATGATTTTGACAAATTACATTCACAATGTTTCGTTCTAATAGGATACTACTTGACAATATTATGATTTTTATGTTGGTGGAATTTCATCTTCCATTTTAGTCAACTGAATATTTCTATCAGTCTGACTAGCATCACATTTTTCTGTTCGTAGCCGTATTCTTAAATCTAAGCATCTAATATCTGTCATCAGGGAATGTCGCTTGTTTTCTAAATCGCGATCAATGCGCACTTGTTGTTCTTCTAACCCATTGTAAGTTGTTCTGCAACAAGAATAGTTAATAACTTTTACAGTAAAAGTATACAAATGTATTACTTAGCACAATCGAGTTGTGCCTGAATATCTTTAATAGTTTGTCTTAGTTGAAGAACTTCATCTTTCAGACCAAGTTCAACTTCATCTCGGCAATTTTCTGGACCGTCTCTAAGATATCTGTTTTCTAGTCTAGTTTCAGCTAATTTTTCGGCATCGATTTTATTTTGGAAGGATCCTTCAAGTGCTTGAATTTCTTGCTGCAGTTTTTCCATTTCTTCTCTCATCTGAGAAATCATATGATTATATAATGTATCGTATCTGAATGATACTAAACCAATGTATTCCTTACTCTGAGTTGTTGCCATTCTAGTTCATTTCTACCTTTCTGTGTTTCATAAATCCTTTTACGTAAAGTGAAATCAGTACAGTCACGTTGTGCTCTCATATCATTTCGAGCACGTTCTCGACTTACAAATAACGCTTCACGAAGTTTGTAAGTATCAGCTAATTCATTATCAGCCAAAAGTTTCATATATCTGCTGTGTTCCAACCAGGTCTCATATGGAATTGAACTAAAATCAAAGTTATTGTATCTAAATGGATGATAATTTTGTTAATACTGACGATTTTGGTGTCCGTAAGGCGTCTAATTTAAATGTTATATTAGCACAGTTTTTATCAAGTGTTAATTGATCTTTGTCAATTTCTACTCCTCCCTTTTTATTATCAATTTCAAGTGTTAACTTGAAACGTACTTCTTGAAGACGATTTAGTTTTTCCCAAGAAGCCTGACATCGGTCTGTTAATAATTTCTTTACGTCCTCAAGTACACATAATTCCTACAAAATGAATGATTATTGTAATTACATATAAATGTGCCTATATTATTAATTTGAACCTTCTTTAACTCAGTGTCTCCATCATCATATGTAATTTCACATCCAAGTCTAGAATCCCTCATACTAATACATTCGGATACTACACTTATAAAAATTCCTAGAGAATCTAGTTCTCTCTCTGTTGCTGCTTTTTCATCTTTAAGAAGTTGAAATTCTTTGTCTAAACGTTTCCGACAGGCTACGAATGTCTCATGCCAACGATTGATTTCCGTAATCCTAAATTAAAATTTTATGCGTAATCAAATATAATATGAATAAAATAAGACGATTGCTTTGGTGGATTGTAATAATTAAAAAAGTTGAAATTAATAACATGTATCATTTTGATAATTATACTTACCTATCCGATAATCGTGCATTATTATGATACGTGTCCCAATTTGAACGTATGTTTGTTTCATTTCTTAACTGTCGGGCATTATGTCTCAGAGTATAAGCATCGTCTCGTCTAGTTTGTGCTGTTTGTTGAAGTTCCCATAATTTAGCATTCCAGTCCGATAAAGATAAATGAGGAAATGGCTTTTCTAACGTTATTACTGAATTTGGCATTGTAATTTAAATTCTGTATAATATATAATTGTACAATAATTTAAGTGTATAATACTGATTCAATTTATTGTGACTTTACTGTATCTTTATAGTAAAATGACACTTGCACTTTGCACAACTGTAAATAAGTACATTGTTTCTATAGGAACGTATAAGTATTTCAAAAAGTTTGCCACCTAGTAACATTGATCAAACAAAATAATGAGCCTGTTTCACATTTTTCAAAAAGTATTTTAAATGAAAGTTTTTTCACTACTAGCCTACAAACATACCATTATTGACTTGTTATTGAGTTGTGAAATTGTTTTTCTCTACCGCTTCCTTGGCAACGCTTAACAACGGTCAATAATGAATTATTATTGACCATGGTTAATTATGCGAACTGTCACTTTTTAAAGAAATTCAAGCTTCTGAATTTATTTAACTTATTAAACGCAAAGAAAACATTAAATTTAAATTTGCCGCCTAATTTCAAGTTGGCAATAGTTAAATTTCAGATTAAAAATCTTAATATTCTACGATCTTATTTCTTATCAAATTTTTCGTGCGTTCACATTATATTTACAATGCGAAATGTTATTTTATGTATTTATTTATTGTTAAATCTATGAAAAGGTAAGTGTTTATTGTAACATTATTTCAATTATCGTACATTGTACATTTTTTTAGTGTTATAATTACATTTCTATGTAAAAACAAAACAGGTAACATTTATTTGCTATTTATAGTTGAAATTGATAGTGCAATTGTGACAAGTCAAATTTATTACTGCAGAACCAGCCACTCCAATCACAAAAATAGCCTAAGAAAGTATGAATTAGTAAGTTTTTGGAATTTTATTACCACAACAGGATACCTTCGTTGATAGGAAGACTTCATCTGGCGCTTCTATGAGAAATTTATTAATTTCTTCTTTAGAAAATACAGATGACTTTTTTTGGCTTATATGTAGCATTTTGGCGCTTTAAAAATGCAAGTAACTTAAAATATTTTGAAATGTCTATATTTTCTTTTAATGAAATAGTCGATTTCAGTATGGAAAATATGGCCCATAAACTTGAAACCTTTTTATTGTGTGCTTGCTCTTGGAAATATACTAGGAGTACATATTCCGAGATTTTAGTCACCTTTTTTGTCAGACACCATTCTTTAAAACTTGTGTACACTTTCATATAATATCGGTTTAGATTTTTCTGGCAGCAACGTATCAAACTGCACATTTTGTGCCGCTTCTTTAATTTCCGGAGGAGTACAATTTTCCGTATTAATTTCTTCAAACATGTTTACTTATTGTTACCACAATGAAATGTCAGATATTAAAAACAATATTAAAAACAAAAGAATTTTATTTCTGCCTACTTAGTTTTTATAGATATTAATAAATATTAATGTCAAAATTCTTATGTTATTATTAATATAAAATTCGTTAAATAGAATTTAGGAGCTAGTAGTGAAAAAAATAGTATATAAACCACGGTTGAGAAGATCATTATTGACCAGGCGCCTTGTATCACTCGGGCTTCGCCCTCGTGTTACAATCTTGGCGCTGGGTCAATAATGATTATCTTCTCAACCTTGGCGTATAATATACTATTATGCAATATTTTTCTTATTAATAATAATTTTTTAAATAATTTGTTGTTATTTTCGTAAATAATTAAATAAAAAGATTGACGTAATGAAAGGCATCCTCCCACTCCTGTGTCGTAGAAGCACATACATTACGTCATTCACGGCCTATAGAAAAACAGTTTTTCCATCACCTTTGTTTATTTATGTTATTTAGATAAATAAACGTAGGCGATAGTTTGTCACATGTTAATAACAAACTTCTAATTTGACTTTTGAGACAATTTCCATTATAAATGAGTAATAAAGTAAAGTCGGACAGTTTAACGAAAGTCGATAGCTGGATGGTGGCTAAATTTATATCAGAAAACGATTGTTTATTCCAGTCACAATTTTCTTTTTTTCGCATCTTTTGGCATATTTATAAATTCAATAGTAGGTTTGCTCCTAGCAGCATTTTTGCAAGAAGGTACAATACGATACTGTAAATTACTAATTTTATATTGAATTTTTTATTATCTAACATGAAATTTGACACTTATTTGACAACTTTGGCAATATGAGGCGCGGGCAGACACGTGACTTTGACAAGTGCTTGTAGGGCCTATCAAGGGTGCCAAGTATACAGCTTGTGTAACTTGCCTGTGTTGCCAAATCAATTTAAGCGTAAAATTAATAAATAAAATTGTAAAACTAGTTATTATTAATGAATATCATGTTGTTTTATTTTCTGACACATTAAACTTAATTTTTAAATTAATTTTTATAAAAATAGAGCATTCAACATGAACTGATGGTTTCCTCAAATTTAACGCGCCAAGAAATCTTTGTATCGTAGATGGCAGCACTAATCGCTCTATTTTTGTGTAAAATATTTTAAAAATTAAGTTTATGTGTTAGAAAATAAAACAACATGATATTCATTAATAATAAATAGTTTTACAATTTTATTTATTAATTTTACGCTTAAATTGATTTGGCAACACAGGCAAGTTACACAAGCTGTATACTTGGCACCCTTGAGGGGCCCTACAAGCACTTGTCAAAGTCACGTGTCTGCCCGCGCCTCATATTTATCATAACACTTTAAAGGGACAAATTGGAGCCGATGAAGATGTATGTGTTGTGACGTCCCATTCTGTTTCAGATCACGTGACTTTTTGAAAATATCCAAATTTCAAAAATTAATTGTAAAATATCTAATGGATATTTGGTGATATTTTCAAATTTAAGGTTATTTAAATAATGATATCTTTTTAAATTTAATACTTAGAAGGCATATAAAAAATCTTGCAACAGCCCTATTATTAATGCAATTTTAACTGAAACTAAGGATTTCATAAATTTTTAAATAATATAAGAATTTGGGACGATATTAATTTAAACACCAGAATTATTTTACTAAATGAATACATGTTGATTTATAAAAAGTGTAATAAACTATTAACTGTATGTTGGGGAGGTCATTTTGATTTTGACTAAAAAATGGTTGTTAATTTTAGTTACTGTGTCAATATCTGTCAACAGCATCTGACAGTATCTGTCCTAGCTCATATAACTTACACATCTGTCATCAAGAAAAGAAGAAATAATTGAATGGTTGCTGCAAGAAAGAGTGATTGCGTGGCATAAAAAAAACGTGATCATAGCAACGACGAGTTTTGTTCAGAGATTATTGATTTTCACATTTTGGACACGTTTTTCAGAATTATTATTAATCATTGTATTTTAAGTTTTATTGTGTATTCGAAATAAAAGATTTGAAAACATATTAGTTGCTTATCAATAGCTTATGGGCATGGGCGTCATTTCAGCTTTCTAACTAGGGTGGCAAGACGTACCTTGGTGATAACCCCAGGCCGCAGGTGACAGGGGGGTTTTTTAATTGCAACAATTTACCCTAAAACAATAATTTTTAATGACTTGAGTTATTAACTAAACCACATGTAAAGCAATTATCGTTCATACACAACTCAAAAGTGTGCCTAATTTTAATTTATGCATGCTCAGCCCATTTGTTTATAATAAAAGGAAAAAATCATGAAGACATGATAACAAAGAAAAACTTTTACTCAATGTCATCATGTTGTAGACTTGTATTTTTCAATTAAGTATTCGTAAATTATTGAGACTTTTACTTAAAAATTCTGGGGTGGCAAAATACCGGGCTCGACAATTCTGGGGTGGCAATTGCCACCCCCGAATTACGCGTATGGTTATGGGCCCAGGTACGATGGATGAAACGATCAAAGAATATTGTAAGACATGGGCGATTAAAATGTTAAGTATCTTGACACTGAATAATGTAGAAGAAGCAATCGAAGAAAAATACACGGCGAATGAAGAAAATGAAAAAAGGAAAGATAACAGCTGCAGATCACACTTCATATAGACAACAAAAATCTGCAGAAAATCGAAGATTGTAAAACGTCGAAAGAAATTTGGAAGAAATTAAAAGATGAACATACAAAGGTTGATAGTTTTAGAGCGATATACATGCTAAAAGGTTGCGTGAATGAGAAAAAAAGGAGAGAGAGAAGATGGGGGAATATAGGCGGTGTGCACAAAAGTAGTCAGCGCCGACAGCGGACAAAAATGACAAAAGTGGTTACTCATTGAAACATAACAAGGTTATGTTTTATGTCAGAATAATTTTAAAATATCTATTTTATAAAATGTTTGCAATGAATGCGAATGATAGGACGTCAAATATTATGTGATGCAGTGGAAGATGTAATAATTCTGACAAAATTACCGACTGAAGTATCAAATTTTATAAATTACTTAGAATATTATATGTGCGTAAGAAAATGAGTTTTCAACAGATATCTTCTGCTAACATGAAAAATTCTTTTAGGTTTACATATTTTCTCATTGTAAAAGATACTTATCGTATGAATAAAATTCAAACAATGGTCGTATGATTGAAACAATGAATTATATAAAAATGTGTTTCTTAAGTTAAAATTTGAACAAAATATAATAAAAGAAGCAGAAAATTACCTTAAAATTGTATAATACTTGCAGTTGTATCATATAGGTCTATTTTTAACATAATTAGTGTATTTATTATATATTTTGTACATGTAATGTTAATGTTAAAAATAAAAATTCACATGGTTTGTATTTTTTGTGTATTCTCCATTCCGAGCTTGTGCAACTGATTCCATTTAGAGCCCGGTATATTTTCAATGAAGAATATTCGTCAATTATTGCGAATATAAAAGAAATATGTTAACATCATCCACTGATATCGTGATATGCAGAAATTTTCTTCTTTCCAATCATCCAAGTTTTTAATCGCTATTTCCATGTATTCTGCATCTTATAATATTTAACTAATATGATAAATTATAATATAAAACTCAGTATGATAAATGGTTTACAGAAATCACATATATTATGAGAAAAATTATATTTTCTGTCACAGTACCTTCGCTGGTATTTTGACTTTTTTGATTGTCACATCACATATATAGCATTTTAAATATTTTCTTTATTCATTTCAATATACTATGATGTATAATATTCATGCACAATATCAACAACTCAAAATAAACTTGTAAATTGTATCACTTTCTCGAAATGTCAAAATTGATTGAGTAACCAAAAATGTCAATGTAGCCGTTAGAGGCGCTGACGCTCAAAATGTGCACATCGCCTATATCCAGAAGAAGAAAAACGTGGCGAAAAATTTGACAGATCATGGGATAACGATAAATGAAAAAAACAAATCTAGCCATGATATTAATAGGACTTCCAGATGACTACGAAAGCTCGATTCGACAAGTAAACTTGAACGACAAAAATTTGAACATTGAAAACATAAACAAGAAATTAGTGAACGAGGAACAGTTAAAGGAAGAACGTGAAAAGGGAAATGAAGATACAGGAGCTTGTTTGACAACAGAACGAAGAAGAAATTACAGAAAACCAGAACAAGTGAAGAGAACAGTCACGAAGAACAAGAAGAAATTACAGAAGACCAGAACACAACAAAGAGGACAGCCGAGAAGACCGAAGAAGAAGTTATAGAAGACCAGAATATATTGAAGAAAGAAGATACTATAATGAAGACAAAAAACACTACTTTGAAGACCGAAGATGTTATAGATGTCACCAACATGGACATATAGCAAGAAATTGTCCTAAATATGAAAAGGAGTGGCATAAGAGAGATACAACAAGCATGGCAATGAAGAATTGTGAAAAAGACGACATGTAGTGGATTTTAGACAGCGGGGCATCAGAAAATATGACACCCTATTTGAAAAAAATTATAATTTTAAACGAAGAATATGAAGAGGTGAACTGCGCAGGAGAAGAACCATTAGAAAGTGAGGGAAGAAGAACAATCAAAGTAATTTGGAAAGATGAATACGGCGGAAAGAAAATGATTTTGAGAGACGTCCTCTACGTACCGAAATTACATAATAACCTATTGTCACTAGCAAAATTTACGGAAGGAAGAAAAAGTCATATTCGAAAATCAAATAGCAAAAATACTCACTCAGGAAAACGAAATAGAACTTCAAGCAGCAAAAAAAGGGAACGTGTATATAGTACGAGAGAAGGAAAAGAAATGGGCGCTAGCAGGGAAAACTAAAGAAACATGGCATTCAAGACTGGGACATACCAACGTAAACGAAATGAAAAGGCTAAGGAAACTGTACGAAATAGACGAAATTTTAAATGAAGACTGCGAGATATGCAATATCTGTAAAATAAGAAAAAACCCTTATCCAAACAAAACATTTAACAGAGCAACAAGTTGTCTAGAAAGTACACGCATATTTGATTGTTCCTATATCACGAGAATCAAGAGGACCTAATAGATACATTCTGACATTTACGGACGACTATAGCAGATACACGAAAATATACTGCATCAAAAAGAAATATGAAGTAATAGAGAAATTTAGAGAATACAAAGAGGAAGCAGAAAACAAGCACGACAGGAAAATAAAAATTTTACAAAGCGACAATGGCACAGAATATGCGAACAGAAATTTCAACAAAATCTTACAAGAGAGTGGAATCAAAAGAGAATTGACAGCTCCAGATTCCCCACAACATGTCATATAAAAAATAGGAGAATCACAACAGCGAACAATGGGATCACTCCTTATGAAAAATGGGAAGAAAGAAAACCGACAATAAAATACATGAAAAAATCTGATTCGGCCAGCACATAACCTCTCGCCAGATATTTTACCTGGTTGTAGGCATAAAACGAAAAATATTTTTAAATACAAATACATATATTCATGTCTCACTACTAAATAATTCTCACATAATTTGCAAAATCTATGGGATATTTTAATATAAATTATGTACAATACATACATTTTCTTTATATTCAATATCCTGAAATTTTCTTTTTCTACTTTCCTTTTCTTTTTTTTATATTCGTCATTTTTTCGCAAATTCCTATATTCTTTTTTACGTATATTTTTTTGCGTTGTTGATTTTTTTTTATTTTCATAATCTTCATAATGATGTACAAATATTTTTGACAGTGGCAGACAAATATTTTTGACAGTGACATTTATGTGTCAATTACAAACATTTGAATTTCTTGCCTTGAAGTAGTTTGATCTGAGATTTTTTACATCAAATTATTTTATATGCATTTCTTTATCTCTAAATCTATAGAAGATATAATAATGAATTTATATTTATCGAATAAAGAATTTAACGTTCTTTAATATAAGTATTTACATAAATTTTCAATAAATAATATTTAGACGGATGGTGTACTTCAACTAGGCAAGTTTATAAGTATGGCATTTGTTTCGTAATGCTAGCATATTTCAGCTTTTTCCCGTTTAGGGTCACTAAATCCTCAATCGGGCGCCTCCCCAGGTGGCGGATAGGGGAATGCTCACCTAGGGTACCTTTATAACCAGGGTATGGCCATGGGCCGAGATCGCCGCCATTGTCGATAATTGATTTTCCTATTTATTTGTAATAAATGTGATATTATATTATAAAATAATATTAAATAATCACACTGTGAATTTAAAAAGGTAATAAAAATGAATTTATTTAAGATATATACAATTATTATTAAGACATACATTTATAGGTTATGTAGAATATATGATATGTGTTGTTATTATCACATATAATTTAATATCACTAGTTCTTAATTACATAATAATTATATATTCTAAACTTACCTTTTAAAAATTTAAATGATTGTGCTTAATATTGGTAATTTTTAGTTGTTTTCAGTGACAGTAATCGTGGTGGGTATCTTAACAAGCTACACAAGTAAATAAGATAAAATATATTACTTACACTTTAAATACATATAAAAATGATAATTAAATGTGTTTTTCATTAAAATAAAACAAATAGCCACGAAAATACATAATACTTTGCGCAAGAACAACACATATAACAGATGTCCCGGTAATGGCGGACGAAACGTGAGCCACGCCATGGCCATACCCTGGTTATAAAGGTACCCTATGCTCACCTATATGGTGGATACCGGGGTAAATAAAAGTACCCGGGGTGGACCAAAATTAGTTGTCATTGACAAAATAGAAAACACACAAACACACGCACGCACACATACATACACACACAGACACACACACACATACATAGACACACACACCCACACACGCGCGGCGCCCACACACACACACACACACACACACACACATCCACACACACGCACGCACGCACACACACACACACACACACACACACACACACACACACACACACACACACACGGACATCATCGTAAAAATGTTATAATCGGATTCTAGGGACCTTAAAACATGCTTATTCACTAAAATCTGGATATGCGATTTTTAGCATGAATTCAATACCTCTCTTAGCGAGAGGTAAAAAATTGGATGAAATTGGATTGAAAAAAAGGACAAAAATGGAAACCAACAGGAAAATCTGGGATTTTTATTGGATACGCAGAATATATTCAAGTAACAATGACTGACCGTCGACTAAAAATCAACGTCGTACTTTAGTCGTATTCTCGTCATAATCTAATCATTATTTTTTGACGATGTTTAAACGTAAAATCTATGTTGAATGTACGTCTATTACAGACATAATGTAACCGTCACATTTAGACGTCATATTTTAATCATTTTTAATTCACCATCTGACCGTTATTTTTTTAACGTCGTTAAGACGTCGTATTTTTTAGTTTTCAGTCATATTTAAATAATGATCTGAC
This sequence comes from Harpalus rubripes, assembly GCA_963082715.1. NCBI lineage: Eukaryota > Metazoa > Arthropoda > Insecta > Coleoptera > Carabidae > Harpalus > Harpalus rubripes. Next base: position 39,176,690 of record OY720452.1, on the reverse strand, counting down.
CGTTATACTATAACGTCATTTAGATGTAGAAGTAGAACCTATTCGTATGTTTATATGTACTTCTCTAGCAGACGTAATTTGACCGTTATATTAAGATGTCGTATATTAGTTATTTTTGGGTGAAAATGTAATGTTTTGACGTTTAAACATAGAGAACCAGTGTTATTACTTAAGTAAAAGGCCTGGCCGAGTGCTTTATTTGATAGAGTTAATACATAAAAAAATTATTGTTGTGTATAGGATAATAAAGTAATAAACATGATGAATAAAGCACATAATTTGAATATTTGTCATTTGTTCTGTTAACCATAGCATTCTGAAAGTAGCATTAATGAGAAAATTTCAAAAAAATAATATTTATCAATAATGTCATTTTCTGAAACCGATAAACTATTGAACAAACCACGTATGTCTTAAAATCCTCGCTCTACGAGCTCGGATTTCAAACCAACATCTGCGGCAGTTAAGATATGCATAACATTCCTAGGTATGTTAATAGCTATTATTTATATAAATATACACAATAAATATTTACCATACAATATTTTTCATAATAATATGCACTACATACGTACAAGAATTATATGTTCTATACATACAAAAGCACACATATTAAATTTTTTATCAGTGGGTAGTGTGGGTACAAGGAACCCTCCTTGCAGGGAACATTCAACATTCTCTTCGTTCCTACCTTAGACCAGGAATAGAGGGGGAGACAGGGCATGCTATGTATTTCGCCCATAAGACGACTTTCCAAATCATCCTAGCGATTTTCGACCTTATTGAACTGTCAGAATCAGCCGCAAAAGGCTAGTCGACCAGATGTGTTACATACGTGTGCAACCGAACGAATAAGTTTTCACTGTCAACAAGCGTCACCTACCGTTTTAGCTTGTCCGTTATTTACATTAAGTTTTTTTTTATTAATATTCTTTCGTATTTATTTTAGTTTTATAAAACAAAATCAAGATATTTTGTAGTTATGGATAATGAAGTATTTATTTAGATTTGGCCAACTGTAACATAACAGTATTTAACTGGTCGACTAGCCTTTTGCGGCAGATTTTGACATTTCAATAAGGTACAAAATCGCTCAGATGATTTGGAAATATACGCGTGACTATGCCTTGTCTCCCCCTCTATTCCTGGTCTAAGGTTCCTACCTCCTATCCTTGCGTACGCGTCTACGTCGCCATTGGCGACTAAAATTAACGTGAATCCCTCAAGCGGACTATATTTGCAACTCTTGAAAATGGTATTCTGTTATTCAACTTTATAGTAAATATATATAGTGCATTGGATTCCTTGCCGGTTTCTTGTTTGCCTTTTTGTTTTAAAGTAGGTACATATAAATTACTTTGCAATATGAGCAAAGAACGAAAAAATATTATCAAGGACAATTGCTGCGTTTATGGCTGTCATTCTCGGGGTAGTAAGAAACTATCTGTCCCAAAAATTGGTGAGAGGAAGAGTGACATCCAAAATAAATTTGGTAAAATGGAGTCTATCGACAAAAGAGAGGGCTGGATTAGGAAAATACGAACTGGAAAACAAGTGATGAATCATATGATAACAAAAATGAAAAGTGTTGTATTATTTCCTAACCAAAGTAAACTAATACACATTTCACTTTATGTGTAGCATTCAATACATTTCTTACACTTGTAATTAAAACAATTTGAAAGATATTTGACATTAGTTCCATTTTAATTTTCTTAACTAAGTAAAGTAAATACATATTTATTTAACATCCATGAATAATATATGGTATTAAAGACAGCTATAATGTGTTTGCACTGACCACTATGATGGCCAGCTATACAAGAGCATTTTGTAAATAATCAATTGTAAATTTAAAGTTCTTCTAATCTCATGAGGATGTGACGTTAGAGCACTTGTTAAAACACAGCCCAAATTTTTTTTTAGTCTGCAACACTATGTTCATTAACGCCACATAAAAATAACAACCCACGATTCAACAATTCTCCCCATTTTATAAAACTTCGAGAAGAATTTGTTACCTCTAAATAAGTAAACATTTCCTTAGAAATAAGTCTAATGGCCGGTTTTATAAACGTCCAAGTAAATTTACTTCCAGAGTAAATTTGTTCCATTGAACAAATGCAACGCAATTTTTTGACAGCAATAATTTTAATGTCATAAGAACATAAAAATTGATTCGAATTTGTTCATTGGAATAAATTTACTCTGGAAGTAAATTTACTTGGACGTTTATAAAACCGGCCATAAGATAACTTTCTTCGAATGTCATTATAATTTACACAAAATTATTACTAACACTATTTATAAAAAGTTTAATGAATTTGTTAGTATACTTCGAAACGAATGTTGGTTTTATGTTTTTGTATGCGATCTTATAGCACAATACCATTTTCAGAGCACGTGTATGCCGTGTATGCTACAACACTAGCGCCGCCATCGGTAGTTTTAGTCGCCAATAAGTCGAAGTGCATCTTCTGTCATCCACGTAAGAAGAAGAAGAAGACAGTGTGACACGCTGTTTTTGGATTGTAATGGCGATTTAGCCAGCACAGAAAAGATGTGATTGTTTAATTTTGGCGGTTTTCCTCTAGTAAGTTTACGTCAATAATTAAGTGTAAACCATCAAGTTCCCAGCAGCCATCATCTCAAGAAGTAAGTACGTCGTTCGCCAGGAAAGAAAGTGTGTGAGCCGTCCAGTGTGTACCATAACCTTATTTTTTTATGTCCCATTGATGAATCTTCATACTTGTATCTCGAGCAATTATTAACAGATAAGTAAAAACGTTCTATTCTATGCATTGCATGTATCTACTTTTGTAGTTGGCTTAATTATAAGTTTATATGTGTTTTTAAACTTGCACATTTGATAACCTCGCGATAACAAAATTAATTTAATTTTTGCACAAAAGTGATCCCTGTAATCATTATTACCAAGGTCTGTGTGTACACAGTAGATTGGCACACCCAACAATGCATAATATGCTGTGATGATATATTATTATTTTATTAATTATAAATACCAGAATTATTATTGTGTGACACCTTTCCCTTCTTATATTTTTCAAAGCTATATTAGCCGTTAAGTAAAAAAGTAAACCTTTTTACGGGGCGGGTTCATTGCAAGAGTGGAATTTGAACCAGCGTTGCCTTCAATATCGCATATGTGATGACAACCTGACGTTATGCGAAAAACATTCTTTCTCGAAAAAAAAAATCGTATAAAATAAAATCGAATAAAATTTAATTCGTAAATAAATGGCGCTCGTGTTCGAAGGCGCGCGCGGCGCGAAAAATCAAATAAAATTTAATTCGTAAATGGATGGCGCGCCTTCGAACACGAGCGCGAAGCGAAATATAAAATCGGAAAAAAATTAATTCGTAAACAAATGGCGCTTGTATTCGAAGGCGCACGCGCGCGCCTGTGAACACGAGCGCAGCGCGAAAAATTAAATCAAATAAAATTTAATTCGTAAATGGATGGCGCTCGTGTTCGAAGGCGCGCGCGTATAAAATAAATAAATATATCATCACGGGATATTACCTATTGCTGGGTGTGCCAATCTGCTTGTACACAGATTTCGGTAATAATAATGACATATTTGTACCATGCGGGCGTTTAATAGGCGTCACCTCCTGGGCACTTATTGCTGGTGTGGAGAGTGCACCACAGTGGTAAATTTTGTGGCATTTAAAATCGAATAAAATTTAATTCGTAAATGTAGTAGCGTGAAAATTAAAATCGTATAAAATTTTATTTGTAAAATTAATAATTGTATATTTTATTATTTATTTATTACAGTGGGGCGGGTACCCTTATTCCTCTGATTAAGGAAACGATCGAACCGGGCACCACGATAGTGTTGGATTTTTGGAGAGCCTACAAGTGCCTTGATAGGCTTGGGTACATCACCTGAAGGTAAACCATTCGGTTACTTCAAGAATCCTGACAACCGGTGCTCATACCAACAGCATCGAGTCATCATGCAAGGCTGCCAAAGCGTAAACGACTTCTTTGGGACGGAAGAAAGCACATATACCTAGCAATTTAGACAGGTTTATCTTCTACAAGAAATGTTCACCGCTCAAGTTAAACAGAACTGAAGAGTTTTGTGTATTTAAAAATATGTAATATGTAATTAATTGTTGTTATTAAATTACATCTATTATTTAAATTTTGGTTAAAATGAAGTTTACTGTTGTATAGTCGTTATTTTGAAAATTACATTTCGCGCGATTTTTATGTAGACGGCATGTCGGTAAGACAGGTAGTAATCTGTGAAAAATTCAGTGTACTGTCTGTCAAATGTGCTTTCATATAAATTTTTCTAGCTTTGTTCAGTGTTATTTGTTGTGTGTCTGTAATGAGAATACGCCCGGTTTATAGGCTTTATTAAACATAAATACGATAACACTGAACAAACAATTCAAGGGTAACTAGAATAAATATTATCACATTCTCCCCTTCTTAGTTTCTAAAGCTCATATGGAATCAACGCGCACAATGCTTATAATCTTGAAGGTAGCTGGGAAGGCGCCGTTCTCGTCCAGAACGTCTAGAACCAGGAGCTTTAGCAGGTGGTGAAGAGCTAGAACGTCTATAGCCAGAAGCTTCAGCAGGTGGTAAAGAGTTGGTGGGGTCAGAATCTTCCACTGCAGACTTTTCAGGAGAACTACAAGTAGGATTTATTAAAGAAGGATCTGAATCATTAATTTCAGAAGGTAAAGACAGAGGATAGTTTTCGATGTTAGTATTTTCTTTTACTTGTACACCTTCAGCGTTACCAGTAGGAGCTAGATTTCGATTTGACACCGTGATTTCTCTACCATTTTGTAACTTTACATAACTGTAGTCAGGATTAGCTTCCAGAAGTTCCACTTCATCTACCAGAGGCTCATACTTATTCGCCTCGTTGAAACGTTTCATGAGAACTTTACCTGGATGCAACCATGTCGGAATGGATTGGCCGTAAGAAGATCGACGTGGATGTTGAAACATCAATTCGTGCGGATTGGCATTTGTAGAGGTACACAAAAGTGAACGGATGCTGTGTAGCGCTTGAGTCAGCACAGATTCCCACATTTTTATCGGTAATTCTTTTGTCTTCAGTGCAAGGCGTATGGTTTGCCAAAGTGTTCCATTGAGCCGCTCCACTTGTCCATTACACTGGGGGTTATAAGGAGCAGTTCGACTCGTAGCGACGCCTAAGTTATGAAGAAATTGCTTTAACTCCGTGGACATGAATGCTGACCCTTGATCTGAATGTATGTATATACGATGGCATCCCAAAGACGGAGAATAGATTAGTTAAATGCTTAACTACAGTATTACTGCTAACATCTTTGCAAGTATACGCAAAGGGAAACCTTGAAAATTCATCTATTATTGTAAGCAAGTATTTATTTTCAGTTGTTGAGGGCAGGGATCCTTTGAAATCAAGCGATATTCGTTCAAATGGTTTTGTAGCTTTAATTAGACTGCCTTCTTTTTTACCTTCCGTCACCTTTAGGTAAGGAAGGTATTGTCATTGGTCAAAAAATTCGATGATGAGTTTTTAATCAATAAGCACGTTTTAGGGTCCCTAGAATACGAATTTACTATTTTTACGATGATGTCTGTATGTGTGTGTGTGTGTGTGTGTGTGGATGTGTGTGTGTGTGTGTAACAAAATTTTCGTCTGCGATAACTCTAATACTACAGTTACAAAAATTATAATTTTTTCGTATACTTCTTCGTTACATCCATATGAAGAGCTGATTAGATTTTGGTTACAATTGGTCAACCGGAAGTACCATTATTTGAAGATTTTAACAGTTTTTCTTGAAAAAACTATGTTAAATATAATTTTTTCACATTTGATGTTATTATAAATATTAAAGAATATTTTATTCTCTATACGATTTGACTGCATTTTATACTTAATATTAAATGGATATTGAGTTAAAAAATTATAAAGAAATTAAATTTCATAAAGTAGCCATAGCTATGGAAACAGCTACTATATTCAGAAAATTCTGATTGAAAGATGTCAGTGTCAAGTGAAATTGACAGTGTGTTTGTCTTATAATTTACTGGAAATATAGGATCTTTTACTTTCTGTATGGAATTTGTATAAAATACATACAACTGCTTTAAGGTAATGTACAAGAAATAATAATAATAATAATAATAATAATAATAATAATAAATCTTTTATTTCTGCAGATACATTACACTGTATATAGAAAACGTCACAAAATAATAATTTTCTGTATGAAATTTGCATAAAATACATGCAACTGCCGGAAGGTAATGTACAAGAAATAGAATATTTAATTTAGCAAGGAACTTTCTGTATGAAATTTGTACGAAATACATAGAACTGACGGAAGGTAATGTGCTGGCCACATCAGATTTTTTTTTATAAATCTTGGTTTGATTTCAGCACAAGTTTGACACGACAACACAGCACGTTTTATGTCTTCAATTGAATACGGCATATTCTTGCATCGAACCCAGTGTGCCATACGTGTAACACCAGGGTGACACAAGGACTCGTGAAGTTTCAAAAGAATATTATTAGTAATTGCGGCGCAGGTTTCACGGGATAGCGCGTCTGTGACCACATTCTCTTTACTTGGTCTATAAGTCATGTCAAAGTTGTAGCTTGACAATTCCAAGCGCCAACGTTGGATCTTCTCATTCTTTATTTTTGAATAATGTTTCTGGTCTAACATGAATGAGACTGATTTTTGATCGGTAATAAGTCGAAATTGCTTACCTATAAGAACTGTCGCCATTTGCGTAGAGATTCAATAATTGCACAAGCTTCCTTTTCAATCACTGGATATTTTCTTTCAGACTCAGAAAGCATCCTGGAAAAGAAGGCAACAGGTCTTCCTGCTTGAGTGAGGGATGCCGCTATAGCGTATTCGGAAGCATCAGTTTCGACGGTGAATGGTATAGTAGAGTCTATTGCACAGAGACTTGATTTAGAAATGTCTTGTTTTATTTCTTCGAAAGATTTTATTTGCGACGAGCTCAGAGGAAACTTTTCTGTAGCAGCTATTGGTCTAATTTTAGTAGAAAATTTTGGAATCCATTTGGAGAAGTGTGAAAAAAGACCAATAACCCTCTTCAGCGATGCGGAATCTTGTGGTACAGGCACGTCCAGCAAAGCATGAAGTCGATCCGGATCTGACTTCACTACACCATTGCTTATGTTGTAGCCCAGAATAATAATTTCGGTAAGGTTGAAGGAACTCTTTTCTTTGTTTAACGTTACATTATATTCTTCAGATACTTCGAGGAACTTTTGTAGTTTCTCATCGTGATCTTTACGATTAACACCACAAACTGTTATATCATCGAGCTATGGGAATACTCTTTGTAAACCTCTTTTTCGAATAATAGTGTCGACTACTCTCTGGTAACAAGCAACGCCATTTGTTACACCAAAAGGAATGCGACAAAACTGGTACAGATTTCCGCAAGCTTCAAATGCAGTATATGGCTTCTCGTGAGGTTGTATAGGGATTTGATGGTAAGCTGATTTCAAATCTATTTTGCTAAAAATTTTAAACTGTGAAACTTTAGCAACAACGTCTTCAATATTTGGTAGTGGATATGCATCCAGTTGGGTAAAGCGATTAATGGTCTGTGAATAGTCGATAACCAATCGTTTTCTATGATGTTCGCTTGATGTCACGAGTACTTGTGAACGCCAAGGGGACTTACTTTCTTCAATAATGTCATCAGCGAGCAGCTTTTGTATCTCTTTTTCAATAAAAGCTTTGTCTTCAGGAGAATATCTTCTTGATTTAATGGCTATAGGTTTGCACTCTGGAGTCAAGTTTGAAAATAGACTTACAGGTTCAATTTTTGCTTCAGCTAGCATACATATTTTTAACGGCGGGTTGGATCCACCAAATGACATTTCTAGAGAAGAATGGTTTCTTAAGATGTCAAGGCCGATGACAACGTCTGTACAAAGATCTTTCGTAACAAGTAGTCGCGAGTCATTCCATTTATAACCTTGGACCTCTAAGTTGACGGAACAAGCATGGTTGATATTGGATACTAGTGACGAAGAGGCCATAGACACATTTCGCTGCCAAGACTCTAATGGAAATCCGTATCGCTGGACTACACTATGACTGATAAAGCTTACCGTGCTACCTGTATCAATGAGCGCCTTGACAAGTCGTCCGTTCACATGTATAGGTATTGTGCTTCTATCCAACGCTGAGGCAGCAGATATTACACATGATAATGCTTCTTCTGTTATAGGCGATTCTGTAGAAGCTGAAGCTGAATTTTCTTTGGTTGATGTTGATGTACTTCTACAAACTTTAGCAAAATGACCACGCTTTCCACAGCTGAGACAAGTCGTATTGTAAGCAGGACAATTTTTTCGTGCATGACGTCTATTTCCACAGAAATAACAGGAATTATTCTTAGAGTGGGTATTATTAATAGCAGCTGACGATGCTGAAAAATTAGTTGGAGTCAGAGGTGTTGTATAGCTTTCAGAATGTAGCTGGGCAAGTTCTAGAGCTCTGGCTTGATTGTAAGCATCGTCAAGACTTAGAGTTGTAGTCTCTAATAATCTTTGGCGAACGCCAGCTGATGAGAGACCAGCAATGAAGGCATCTCTTATAGAATCTTTTTCATTTTGATCAGCTGAAACTGCTTTGAATTGGCAATCTTTTGAAAGTATTTTAAGTGCTTGTAGATACAAATCTACTGATTCGCCAGACTGTTGCTGCCGTGTTGCAAGTTTATGTCGTGCAAAGATTTCACTTTTCGGTTTAATAAAGATTGCGTCGAGTACGGATATAGCGGATTCGAATGTTATACATTCAGATACCTGAGAAAATATTTTAGATGATATGTAGTTAATTAGTAACTTTAGTTTTTTCAGGAACGGGTTCAGGTGCAGTCTCCAAAAAGTTAATAAAGGTTTTTTTCCAATGAATCCAAGCAGCACCATTGTCACTGCCAGATGATGGGTCTGCTTCGAAACGTTCGGGTTTTAAATATTTTTCCATATTGCGTTATTTTATGTTTAATAAATTGTAATGAGAATACGCCCGGTTTATAGGCTTTATTAAACATAAATTTAGGTACTATTACAATAGACTGACATACGAGGTGTGTTCAAAAACTATCGCGAATTTTGAATTTTCGCGGGTTACGTATATTCGAATTTCGATCTTTTTGTGGCTTTATGTTGGTACTCATGTCTCTCACTTATGTCGACAAGCTCGGCCATTTTGAATGTTCACTTAATTGTTGACAGCTGCTTTGCTTGCACGTGTTTTGGATCGTCTTCGATTTTTACCTATTCAAAAAAATGGAACAAAGAACCTGTATCAAATTTTGTGTAAAAAACGAAATTAAGTGCGCGGATGCATTCCGAATGTTGACTGTGGCATACGGAGAAGCTACCTTGGACCAAAGCAACGTTTATCGGTGGTACAAAATGTTCTCAGAAGGCCGAGAAGATGTGAACGACGAAAAGCGTGCCGGACGCCCGAGCACTTCAACAACAGACGAAAAAATTAATGAAGTGGAGAAAATGATATTGGCCAATCGTCGAATCACCGTTAGAGAAGTTGCTGAGGACCTAAACATATCGATTGGCTCGTGCCATTCGATTTTTATCAATGATTTGGGCATGAGACGGGTCGCCGCGAAATTTGTACCAAAATTGCGACCAAAAACAGCATCGCATGAACATTGCTAATGAGATGTTGGACTCTGTCCGCGACGACCCAAATTTGCTCCAGAGGGTCATAACTGGTGACGAATCGTGGGTTTATGGTTATGACGTGGAAACCAAAGTTCAATCATCTCAATGGAAGCTGCCGCACGAACCAAGACCGAAAAAAGCGCGCCAAGTTCGGTCGAATGTGAAAGTTTTGCTGACAGTTTTCTTCGATTGCAGGGGCGTGGTGCATCATGAGTTCTTGCCACAGGGTAGAACGGTCAATAAGGAATATTACCTGCAAGTTATGCGCAATTTGCGCGAAGCAATCCGCCAGAAACGCCCGGATTTGTGGAAGAACAAAAATTGGCTTTTGCACCACGATAACGCCCCTGCTCACACATCGTTGCTTGTGCGCGACTTTTTAGCCAAAAACAACACACTAATGATGCCGCAGCCACCGTATTCCCCAGATCTGGCCCCCTGTGACTTTTTCTTGTTCCCTAAACTGAAGAGGCCCATGAAAGGACGACGTTACGCTACGCTTGACGAGATAAAGACGGCATCGAAGGAGGAGCTGAACAAGATAAAAAAAATGATTTTTTGAAGTGCTTTGAAGATTGGAAAAACCGTTGGCACAAGTGTATAATATCTTATGGGGATTACTTTGAAGGGGACAAAATAGATATTCATGAATAAATAAATAATTTTTGAAAAAACACAAAATTTGCGATATTTTTTGAACACACCTCGTATATAAATAATATATAGAAACGATAACACTGAACAAACAATTCAAGGGTAACTAGAATAACAGTGCCTAAGTATTGTTTGCCTATAACGTGACGACTGGGGATTTTTTAAGGTCAGTGACAGATTTAAGTCTATTTAATTTGCAAATCCTTGATAGTAATTTGCATAACACATCCAAAGAGGTTAACTTGTTAAAAAAAACTTTTAAAACATGTTTCCGAGCTCTAATTTAATGTTTTTATATGATATTTTATATAAAAGAATAGAGTCCAATAAAAAAATGCATTTTAAAGATGGACCCTATTCTAAACTCCGCCAAAATTAGTTTCTGTCAAAGTAAATTAACTGTCACTGTCATCCCATCCATATAACTTGTATCCAGAGATATGTATTCAATAAAAAGAAGTAATGTATATGTGTTGAAAAATATACGTCAAGGGTGCGTTCCAAAACCAAGATACAGAGTAAGTGGATCCCCTACTTGGAGTACGGTCACGTGACCATATTTGCCGAAGTATTTAGGAACGGCTATGAATAAATAAAATAACATAACCTTAAAAATAAGAAAATATCTTTTTGATAAACATTTTGACTACCAAAAATGATTTATTGTGTGCACTTCCTGTTTTATCAAGACATTTTTTACAATTAATACGGGTTTTACTATTATGTTTTTCAAATGACTTTTTTATACGATAAATAATCATCAATTACTCCAATATATTGATAATTTTCAAGATTTATTTTTATTTCAAATTCGATTTCTGTATGTTTCGTTGTAAAAATTTGCGTAAGACACGCAAATTCTCATTGGAGTATATCGTACCCTACTAGCGTAGCAGAGTACGAAGAGTATGCTCTAGAGTGCGTACTCCGAATTTTTGAACGTTTATCGCGTAAACTCTAAGATTAAGCGCAATAGTTTTGGAACGGATTTTACCATACTCGATACTCCAGAGTAAGGTTTTGGAACGCACCCCAATAGTTTGGTTTCACAATTTTGTATTATAAGATAGCTTATTTTCTGATTTCTAATCATGGTAGCAGAGCGTAGTTCACGCTGTGCTATCTTATAAACCATTTGTGCTCAAAGAACTGCAAAAGTTTGTTGTACCTTGCAAAATGTCGCTGGATCAGCGTGTTCAGATAGATAAACTGTTATCAAAGGATAACTGGCCCAGATGGAAGCACAACGTCGCATTGTTGTTGAAACACCACAAAGTGTATGATGTTGCCATTAGAATATTGGCGAAACCTAAAGAGCTGCAGATAGAACCTGGCGTTACCGAAGTACAGGTTACAGCACGTAAAGCAGCAATTGAAAAGTGGGAGGAGAAAGACACTGAAGCTCATCTTCTCCTGAATAATCTTATGGCTGATAAAGTATACAAACAAGTCGGTAGTGTCAATTCATTAGCGGAATGTTGGTCAAGATTGCTCGATATTTTTGAACAAAAATCCGGTCAGCGTCTGGACCGGCTTGGAACTGAATTTTTCAGTGCACCGAAAAAGGATCCAGAAACCGATATTTATGACACATATAGTAAATTTGCAAAATACATTTTTGGATTTATCTGGTGAGATGAAGCGACAGCTAAACTGCGAGTTACCTGATCAGCTATTACTCATGCGAATTACCAGCACGCTGCCTGCAGAATATAACAATTTCAAACAAATCTGGGAATCTACACCCCTGACTAACCGCAGTTTGGATAATTTGCTGACACGACATCGGCACGTGGAGATAGAATTAAATGAATCAGCAGAAACGGAACCAGCGACGGCCTTTCTACTAAAGAGTAAGCAGACGCAGCGTCAGAATGACCGACGGCAGAATAATGGACGACAAGAGCGGAAGGAACCGCTGAAGTGTTTTTACTGTCAGAAACCGGGTCATGTGCGTCGTGATTGTAAAGCACTAAAGAAGCAACGATCTGAAAAGAACAATGCCATGGAACCTTCGTCCACAGCGTCGAAAAAGACAGAATCTGCATTTATTAGCCTAGCGTTTGTCAGTGTCGCGTATTATACAGACTTTTCATCTGTCAACATAAATGATTGGGTATTTAACAGTGGTGCCACGCAGCACATGATGTAATCGAGTTTGTTACATACGAAGCATTTCATACACCGCATTGTGTGGAAAGTAGAAGCGACTGGACACAGAGTGAAGAAGTTTCGCACTGATAATGGCAGAGAATTTGTTAATACACAAGTACGAAATCTGCTACGGAAGAAAGGTATTGAACATCTGTTGACGATGCCGTATACGCCTGAGCAAAACGGCGCAGCTGAGCGTGAGAACCGGACGATAGTCGAAAGCGCTAGATCGATTATGCAAGCAAAGAAATTGACAATAAAGTTGTGGGCCGAAGCATGTGCAACGGCTACGTACGTATTGAATCGTACAGGAGCTACACCGGTGAATGGAAAATCGCCCTATGAACTGTGGTATGGGAATTTTCGAACAGAAATGTTTTGTACATTTACACAACAGAGAAAGAAATGCGACGCCAAATCTGTTGAAGGTATATTTGTTGGCTACTGTGGTGAGCATGATGGTTATCGAACCGTGTTGTGCTAATAAGACTACTGAAGTAGAGCTGTCAGTCACACCGAAGTCCATTCAACCCAATCAACTGACAGAGACCGAAAATGAAGTGTCAGATAATGAAGACGAAGAAGCCAGTGAGTTCGAATCGGACACGGATGCCGAGGACGATCAGCCAGAAGTTCGACGAGATCGTCGTGGTCGTCAAATTAAGTTGCCAGCGAGATTCAAAGATTATGTCATGGTGGCCTCTACAATGGAGGTAGACAGCAATACGTATCCGAATACATACGATGAGGCAATGACATCTCAAAACAGAAAAGAGTGGAAGCGCGCCATGGATGAAGAAATGTCATCGCTGGCTGAGAACAAAGTTTGGGAACTGGTTGAAATGCCCAAAGGTAAACGTGTAATCGACAATCGTTGGGTACTGCGAGTCAAGAAGAAAGCAGATGGCACTGTTGATCGATATAAGGCAAGACTCGTAGCGAAAGGGTACTCACAGCGACATGGAATCGATTATGAGGAGACATTTGCGCCAGTTGCTAGATTTGGTACTGTACGTACACTTTTAAGTATATCTGCGAACGAGGGTTTGAAGTTACGTCAGTTTGACGTTAAAACAGCGTTCGGGCATCTCGAAGAGGAAGTATACATACGACAGCCAGATGGTTACGATGGAGCGGCCGTGTGTGCAAGCTCATTAAAAGCTTGTATGGATTAAAGCAGTCACCACGCTGCTGGAATCATCGTTTCGTGCAGTGGCTACGCAAACAAGGAATGCATCAATCTTAAGCAGATCCTTGTTTATTTACCAAGAAAAAGAATAAAGAAAAAATAATCGTGGCCATTTACGTAGATGACGGGTTGGTGGCTGGATCTTCAGATACTCTGATTGATTCCTTTATCGACGAACTTCAAAAGGAGTTCAAAATTAGGATATGCCCATTAGACAGTTTTCTTTTTTTTTTCTTACACCAAAGTGGGTACACGAATGCCATTCTTGAGTGCTTTAGGATGTCAGAGGCTAACGCAATTTCGACTCCAGCAAGTAAAGAGGAAGTTGGCGATAGCAATAAATCTATTGGTGAGAATATTGCGTTTCGCGAAGCAGTTGGCTGTTTGAATTTTCTAATGACAGCGACACGTCCAGATATAGCTTACGCCGTGAGCACCGTTGCCCGAAATCTGGACAAGCCCACGGAAGCTGATTGGATGGCTGTAAAACGTATTTTCCGATACCTACGTGGGACAATTGGGTATGGATTACTGTATCAGATTTGATATAGACCAGGGGGGCAATTCTTGAAAAATGAGATGTCAGTGAGATATGACAGAAGTGAGAAAAACGTCACGTGACTTACATGTCATGTAGTGAGATTTTTTTCTTTAATTCTTGAAATAATTTTGTCGTCTCACTACTTCACATTTCATCTCACTACGTGAAAATTATCTTCACCTTTTTGATGGTGAGAATCAATGTCACTCGCTAATGTTAAATAGAAATTTGCTTAATACACAAGTATATTATTATTAATTAATATTATAAATAAAATAATTACAAATATCATGGCTGATGAAAGAGAAGTAGCTGCTGCTTTAATGCATTTGAAAAATACAGAAATTACTCTGAACTAAATTTTTGAAATATTTCAGCTGAATAAAAATTTAGTGGATCGCTTGGGTGACAATTTAAATCAACCAACCAAGTCAAAGATCAGCATTAGGGATTCCAAAAAAATTAACTAAATACTTTACGTTTTTTAATTTGTGGGTATCCAGCTTGGTGTTGGAAATGACATACATTTAGCTATTATAATTACAACCTTTAAATATTTTACATGTACTTATACAATACAAATACCTTTATAGGTACGTAGTAAGACACATTTTATTTGTAGTTGTTCGATAGCAATAATAATAATAATAATAATAATAAATAAATATAGAAAATTTAGCTATACGTTAGTCACTCGTAAGCATAGGGGCGGAGAAAATTTGACTCGCGGGATGCCTACCACAGACCACTACACTATGAACACGGAGTCAAAATTCAATAAATCTAGAAAAAGTAGTTACGAATGGCAACATTATCAGTACCAGCTAAAATAAGAATATCACGGCAAATATGTAAAGACAATCAAAGAAGAGTGCAATGTAGTACTGTCAATGTCAAAAATCACACTTTTATGTCAAATTTTTCACTTGCTAAATCATGGCCATTTAGATAGGTGAAATATATCTCACTTTGTTTCGGGAATTAAAAAAGTGAGAAAATATGAAATGAGATGAGAGTGAGATGAAATTTTATGTCACCTTGTGAGAAAATTCTCATATTTCAAGAATCGGTGTACTTGAGGTATACAGTGATGCATCATTTGCAGATGACGAAACAACAAAGCGTTCAACAACTGGTGTTGTTTGCAAGTATAGTGGAGCTGCGATTACATGGATAAGTCAACGACAACGGATGGTTGTACTTTCAAGCACTGAGGCTGAAATTGTTGCAGCGAGTGAGTGTGTACGCGAAACAGTTTGGTTGTTACGCGATATAGCAGAACACATTAAAATACCGACGGTGTTAATTGACATTCAAAATACGGTGCGACTGACCAAAAATCCTGAACTGCACAGCCGTACAAAATACATCGGAGTGCGTAATTTTTTCATTCCGGAAAAATATAGTGAAGGACTGATAACAGTTGAATATGTGCCTGCTACAGAACAGATCGCAGACACTAACCAAGCCACTTACACGAATATTGTTTGAGAAGTTCCGTGATAAAATTGGCTTACGTGGATAGAGTTGACATTTACAGTAATTTATGAGGAAGTGTCAAAGTAAATTAACTGTCACTGTCATCCCATCCATATAACTTGTATCCATAGATATGTATTCAATAAAAAGAAGTAATGTATATGTGTTGAAAAATATACGTCAATATTTTGGTTTCACAATTTTGTATTATAAGATAGCTTATTTTCTGATTTCTTATCAGTTTCTTTACACGACTCTTTAGTCATCCCGGAGTGACAAGAATGGTTCACTGGATAAATTGTCAAAACCTGCCATATACTATCGAAGAAGTTAAAAAAGTAACATCAGCTTGTAAGGTATGTGCCGAAATAAAACCTCGCTTTTACAATAACAAACGTAATATTTTAATAAAAGCTACCTACACCACCTTTTGAACGACTCAGTATTGATTTCAAAGACCCGGTACCCTCCGAAACACGAAATAAATACTTTCTCACAATTGTAGACGAGTATTCTAGATATACTTTCGCTGTACCTTGTTCAAATTTATCTGCATCTACTGTCATTCCAGTTCTCAGCAAAATCTTTTCTATGATTGGATTCCCTTCTTATATCCATTCAGATCGAGGAACTTCATTTATGTCTGAAGAACTTAATTCTTATCTACTCTCTAAAGGCATTGCAACCAGTCACACTACACCATACAATCCTTGTGGTAATGGACAAGTCGAACGATATAACGGAATAATATGGAGAACAATTTGTTTAGCGTTAAAATCGAAAGAAATGAAGATTTCGCAGTGGGAAAGGGTACTACCAGAAGTTTTAAATTCTATTCGATCCTTTGTACTGCGACAAATACCACTCCACACGACCGAATGTTTCATCATAAAAGAAAATTAGCTTCAGGAGTAAGTCTGCCTTCATGGTTAACAAATCCAGGTAAAGTATTGATGAAAAGGCAAATTCGACAAAGTAAATTCAATCCATTAGTAGAAGTGACTTTTAAAAGCAAATCCTGACTGTCGAGAAACTAATGTAAATTTAAGGCATCTTGCACCGACGGAAAGTAATCTAGAAACTCATCAGTTAGAAGAACAAGAAATTGAAGAAATAACTAATTATGATATATCTACCCACAGTCTTGAATCACCTCTAAATTATGAAATACCTTTTACAGTTAATTCACCATATTCACATGAAAATACTGTTGAAGAAGTCCCTACAAATGAAAATTCGACAAATCCAACGCCTCGTAGTGTGACGTACCTACCCCTGTGTTGGGTTTGCTGTTACTGCTTTCGGGCGCCATTCTGTGAACTGTCTGTTTCAGGGGTAGTTTAGGATTGCGGATAGCTAGTCGGAGGTCCAGGATTACTATTTATAAATGATTATGAAATTTGTAAAACTTAAACATTTTATTAACACACACCAAATGTACAAACATGTAACTAGAATAAAAAATAAATGTCTTAGAAATCTGTCGGTTTAACTTTAACTTGGTATATCTTACTATGCTTGATTGGAATCCTGTCTCTGAGATGACACTCTCGCTCGGATTCAGCGACTATCTCGCTGAAGGCAGTTCGCGATGCGCGTGTCGTGAATTCTAGACTACAGAAGCTGCAGGTAGACTGGTCCTCTTGTATAGCCGAAGCAGCTATCCCAAGAAGTGACTTCTTAGCCGATGCAGCTATTGTAAGAAGTGCCTTCTGAAGCTCCGCGAGTCGTATTTATACCCAGATTTGGTCAGCTTCGGTTGAAATTTGCGCGTTAAGAAGAGGGAGATGTTACCGGCCATCTGATTGGTGCAGAGGCGGAGTAGTGTCGCGATATCTGATTGGCGGATGGCCGGGGTTCGTAAACTGTTTATTTTAGGGTTAAAATATAAGCAAAAATAATAAATTTCCAGCGTTTTTGTGGTAGTTATCATCAGGTAAAATTAAATAATACAAATAGCACATGAATACAATAAATATAGTAAATATATTTCAGTCTGCCTTGAAGTCAGCGGCTGATCGTAGCGCCAACATCGCTCAGCTGTTCTTGCAGTTGTCAAAGGAATTTCCCGGGTGGTTTTCTCCAAGTTTGGTGAAGGGAATTGTGTCCTTAAGGGTCCTACTGTTGTCCAGACAGCTAGGCCCGGCCCGTGGATTATGGGTATGCCGGTTGGCAGTAGTTGTTGGAGGTTTTGACCAACTCGTGTCTATGAAGAACTATGGCTCTGTGGGCCGGGAAATTTAAAGAAAATTGACGAATATATGTGACTTCGTCACATCTCCGTCTTTCCTGGGCTAAAAAAAACAAAAAAAAAGAATGTAAGTACCATATCTTCTTTTTTTTCTTCGGAGAGCCGGGGACGCTGGATTGAGTTCACCTCGCCTAGACGGAGGCCTCGTCCTGTCACGGAACCAGGGCGTTGGTCCATGGAGGCAGCTGCGCCTGTCTGGGAACGACCACTCGTGTCGGATTACCGGCCCGGCCCAGAACCGGGTTCTGGATTCTCGGAGCCGGCCGGCGGCTTGATCACGCAGCGACTAAGAAAGGCCGATCAACTGCTCCACAAACTGTCCTGGGCACGATGGGGCGATTGGTCGTCGTCGGAGGCGGGGATGTTTCCTGAGCCAGCCAGAACGTTTGGCGACTTGGTGACGTCGCAGGAGAAAACCGTTTGTCCTGGCTGCTTCGGGATTCAACGCCCTCATGGTCGGGGTTTTTGTTCACGAGTGCTACTGATGGTTTGCGGTGGTACTTGTAGCTGTTGCTATGGCCGTTGTCTGTGCTATTACTGTGGTGTACGTGGTCGTTACTGACTGGTACTGTGGCTGTTACTGACTTACTGTGGCCACTACTTACTGTTGCTGTGGCCGTTACTGAATTACTATGGCCGATACTGACTGTTATTGTGGCCGTTACTGACTGAATATGGCCGTTACTGATTTATTGTGGCCGTTTCTGACTATTACTGAGGCCGTTACTGACTGTTACTGAGGCCGTTACTGACTGTTACTGTGGCCGTTACTGAGTTACTGTGGCCGTTACTGATTTACTGTGGCCGTTACGGACTGTTACTGTGGCCGTTACTGACTGTTAGTGAGACCGTTACTGACTATTGCTGAGGCCGTTACTGACTGTTCCTGAGGCCGTTACTGACTGTTACTGTGGCCGTTACTGATTTACTGTGGCCGTTACTGATTTACTGTGGCCGTTACTGACTATTACTGTGGCCGTTACTGATTGTTACTGAGGCCGTTACTGACTGACTGTGGCCGTACTGACTGTTACTGTGGCCGTTACTGACTATTACTGTGGCCGTTACTGATTGTTACTGAGGCCGTTACTGACTGACTGTGGCCGTACTGACTGTTACTGTGGCCGTTACTGACTGTGGCCGTTACTGTTACTGAGGCCGTTACTGACTGTTACTGAGGCCGTTACTGACTGTTACTGAGGCCGTTACTGACTGTTATTGTGGCCGTTACTGACTGTTACTGTGGCCTTTACAGACTGTTATTGTGACCGTTACAGACTGTTACTGATTGAGACTGTGGCGGTTACTATGGAAACGGCATCACTCGTGTCGGTTGCCGACTCGACTTCAAAACCAGCCGACGTAGTGAGCACGCAGTGATGGCCGCTGTCGGAACCGTCTTTCCTCATACCTGTCTCTGCTGTTTCAGGTCCTTGGTCAGTTGCTCTCTGACGTCCGTGTTCGGTGCCTGGTTGACGTCCTTGTTTTTGCCGTTGACGCCTGGATTCTGTTGCTGTGGTGGGCGGCATCGCTCGTGCCTGTTTGTCGACCCTACCCAAAATTTGTTTTCGGATTCTCGGAGGCCGGCCGACGGAGCGAACACGCAGCAGATGACCGCAATCGGAACTGTTTCTAGTGTCGGAGCTGTGTAGCGTCCCGGTTCTGTTACTGTGACCGCTGTCGGAGCTGTTTAGCGATCCTGTTCTGTAGCTGTCTGATGTCCTGTGTCTGTGGCCGCTGTCGGGAGTGTGTTTAGTCCCTGTTCTGTAGCTGTGGCCGCTGCCGGGGGTGTATTTTGTCCTTGTTCGGGCGCCATTTTGTGACGTCCCTGTTCGGGCGCCATTTTGTGACGTACCTACCCCTGTGTTGGGTTTGCTGTTACTGCTTTCGGGCGCCATTCTGTGAACTGTCTGTTTTAGGGGTAGTTTAGGATTGCGGATAGCTAGTCGGAGGTCCAGGATTACTATTTATAAATGATTATGAAATTTGTAAAACTTAAACATTTTATTAACACACACCAAATGTACAAACATGTAACTAGAATAAAAAATAAATGTCTTAGAAATCTGTCGGTTTAACTTTAACTTGGTATATCTTACTATGCTTGATTGGAATCCTGTCTCTGAGATGACACTCTCGCTCGGATTCAGCGACTATCTCGCTGAAGGCAGTTCGCGATGCGCGTGTCGTGAATTCTAGACTACAGAAGCTGCAGGTAGACTGGTCCTCTTGTATAGCCGAAGCAGCTATCCCAAGAAGTGACTTCTTAGCCGATGCAGCTATTGTAAGAAGTGCCTTCTGAAGCTCCGCGAGTGGTATTTATACCCAGATTTGGTCAGCTTCGGTTGAAATTTGCGCGTTAAGAAGAGGGAGATGTTACCGGCCATCTGATTGGTGCAGAGGCGGAGTAGTGTCGCGATATCTGATTGGTGGATGGCCGGGGTTCGTAAACTGTTTATTTTAGGGTTAAAATATAAGCAAAAATAATAAATTTCCAGTGTTTTTGTGGAAGTTATCATCAGGTAAAATTAAATAATACAAATAGCACATGAATACAATAAATATAGTAAATATATTTCAGTCTGCCTTGAAGTCAGCGGCTGATCGTAGCGCCAACATCGCTCAGCTGTTCTTGCAGTTGTCAAAGGGATTTCCCGGGTGGTTTTCTCCAAGTTTGGTGAAGGGAATTGTGTCCTTAAGGGTCCTACTGTTGTCCAGACAGCTAGGCCCGGCCCGTGGATTATGGGTATGCCGGTTGGCAGTAGTTGTACATCCTCACTTATAACCTGTAAGTTTTCTAAGCGTATATTGATGAAAAACATGACTTCCATCCCGTTTTCTTAGCAAAACTTCAAGAAAAGTGTCGAACGATGTTCTCTGCCCTGAATGCAAAGCCCATGGACCGGCTAGGAAGAGTGGAGATTACTGGGAAGCCTGTGAACTTGGAGGTTTTGACCAACTCGTGTCTATGAAGAACTATGGCTCTGTGGGCCGGGAAATTTAAAGAAAATTGACGAATATATGTGACTTCGTCACAATAGATCTTCAAGAAAAACATAATCACCGAGTTATTTGAAAGATTATGTTCTCAAATGAAGAGGGGAAGAATGTAATCTAGTTAACTATGTAATTAATTTATTTAGAAGTCTGCTCATTTTGTTTAATTTGTTACTGCTATTGAATTTATCATGCCAAGATGCACTTGTATTTTATGTTGAATAAAACCTTAGTTTGGTTGTCTTAAAAGGTCTATTTCATAACAAAAACGATGTTTGGGAAATAGTACAAAGGACATTGGAACAATATGAACAAAATAGGTATTTGTTAGAATACAATAAAAGTCTAGATAAATGCTTAGTTTTGTTATTGTAGTAATCAATATATCATTGTTTTCATAAGTTGACAGAACTCCTGAATCCTGTATTTATATTATAATAAATTCGTATAAAAATACTCCTCCAGTATTATTTCAAACTGGTGATGAGGCCCAGATACCCAAGTTTGCTATAAATAAAGAAAAGATTTAAAGATCGAATTGTTTTTAGTAAATTATGGAGAAATCGGAGATTCATTCCTACATTAAATTTAATGGACGCAATTGGCCAGTGTGGAAGTTTCAAATTACTGTCATCTTAAGGTCTAGAAAACTTTTAGATATAGTGACAGGAAAGTCGAAGAAACCGGAAGGGTCAGATGAAAAGGTAAGAGAATGGGAAGATAAAGATGCATTGGCTCAAGAATTGCCAGTAAACAGGTTGTAGGAAAGTATATTAACATATATATTATCATGTGAAAATAGTGCCGCAATGTGGGACAAACCACATATAGTTTTTGAACCAAAATCAAAGGTCAGTGTACATTTATTACAACAAAAATTTTATAATATTAAATTTGAGGAACCAATGTCAGTCCATATTTCAAAAATTGAAGATATAACAAATCAGCTTAAAAATTTGAACGAAGAGGTTTCTGAAAATATGATAATACCGATATTGTTAATGTCACTACTTGATAAGTACAAGCATTTTATATCCGCATGGGAATCTGTACCTACTAGTACACAAAAGTTGAAAGAGTTGACGTCAAGATTACTTGTTGAAGAGGAAAGACAAAATAATACAAATGAAACAAACAGTTCATCAAATGACATTGCTTTTATGGGTAAGTATAAAAATAAATACGAAGGAAAGTTTTATAAAAATAAAGGTAACAGTAAATATGAACAGAAATTATGCCATAACTGCAAAAACCCAGGACATTATATAAAAGATTGCAGGTTTAGATTACGGAAAGAAAAAGAGGGAAATCAAAAATCAAATGCCTTTATCAGATTAGCTCTGTATAGTAACTTGAATTTGCAAGAGCAAATTTGGTATTGGACAGCGGTGCTAGTCATCACATGACTTGTAACAGAAATTGGTTAACAGAATATGAAGAAACAGATACAACAATAACCATCGGTGATGGGAGAGAAATTAAAGGAAAATGTAAAATTTCTATTTTAGCTTACAATGGAAAAAGTTGAAATGAAAAGGATATGGTCGATGTATTACATGTTGTTGAATTAAAAACAAACTTATTTTCGCTTGGCAAGGTATTAAGGAAAGGTTACAAAGTAAATGGATCCTCAGAATATGCAAAATTGTCGATTCCAATGATAATACACAAGTTATAGCAGAGAGAGAAGAATCTGCTTTGCTCCGAATTAGGTTTGTTTTTTTTCCAGTTAAGAATTCGTTTATCCTTTCGTTCCATAGCATTCCTGATTCATGAAGTCCATACAGTCCGTTTTTACCTCTCGCTAAGAGAGGTATTGTATTCATGCTAAAAATCGCATATCCATATTTTAATGAATAAGCACGTTTTAAGGTCCCTAGAATCCGATTATAACATTTTTACGATGATGTCCGTATGTGTGTGTGGATGTTGGATCCACGATTTCTCAAATACTAAAAGACTTACGACATTTTTAACTACGGATTCCTCAATTTAACAATAATGGGAAGAGTCGAGTCAGTTTTGGTAACAATTGGACAACCGGAAGTAGTAGTTACAAGAAAAAAATCATCTAAATATTATTTGTCGAAAATTTATGTAAATACATATATTAAAGAACGTTAAATTCTTTATTCGATAAATGTAAATTCATTATTATATCTTCTATAGATTTAGAGATAAAGAAATGCATATAAAATAATTTGATGTAAAAATTCTTAGATCAAACTACTTCAAGGCAAGAAATTCAAATGTTTGCGCTGCACCAATGGACCAGAAGCTCAATGACATCATGAGCAAGCTGGAGGAGACCAACAAAAAAGTAAGCGAACCTACTAAGGCTAGCTACAGCCAGATTGCCGCATCTGGTGCCCCCCGTCTTGCGAGGGCCATAAGGCAACAGCATAACAAGCCAGAGACGTTTAGGGTTGTAATCACTCCCAATGCTGACAACGAGGCTATTAAGACCAGCGAAGACACAAAGGCCAAGCTCACATCGAGCATCAAGCCACACAAAATCGGCTTCCGAGCTGATAAAGTTGTTAAGTTAGGCAACAAAAGAGTGATCATTGAGTCCTCGTCCAAGGAAGTTGAAAAACTCATTGGATCGAAGGATCTCAAAGAGGCCGGACTGGTGGCCACGTTGGCCGGGAAATTCAACCCTAGGGTACTGGTTAAATATGTACCTGCCGAGACAAGTGACGAAGACCTAGTCCTGGATATTGTTCGTGAGAACCCAGAGGCCACGAAAGAAACAGATGTTAAAATGATTGGAAAAATGGGCCCTAGAGGTGGAAAGTGGTACCATGCCATATTAGAGGTGACACCGCAAACCCGCACAGCTTTAGCCAAAACGCAGCTACACGTTGGTGGTTGGGCATACTGCAAAGTGGAAGACCATGTCTCCATGCGCAGATGTTTTAAGTGTCAAGGGTTCGGACACACATCGGCGAACTGCAAAAGAGGCGAGTCATGCGGTCACTGCGGTGGAGCCCATGCATACAAGGACTGCACCAAAAAAGCAGAGGCACCTATGTGCATTAACTGCAAAAGGGACAACATGAAAGATGTTGCGCACCCAGCACGAGACCAGAAATGCCCACACTACACACGCAAATTGGACGCTTTTGTTAAAAACATCAATTATGGTGCTTAAAGCTATGAAAGTTATTCAAGCAAACTTGCAAAACTCAAGACTGGCTACTCAAGAGTGCATAAGTTTAGCGAGAAGAGAAAAGATAGACATTTTGGCTCTTCAAGAGCCATATAACTACCTAAATAAGCAATCTAATACTTACGTTATACCTGGTGTCTCTGACGCACAGGTATTATCAGTAAGCGACAAGAGATTCTTTGCGGCTATCTGTATTCTCAATCCTAATCTGAAAGCTCTTAAGATGGTTCAGTTTACCAACGAGTTTCAAGTAATTTGTGAGATAACAAGTGGGCAATTTGCAATCGTGGTGGGATCCATATACTTTGCGCCAAGGAATAATATGGATACGGACCTTGAGTTCTTCTCGAGGGCCGTCGATGAAATTCATGGAACACAACAATTGTATTGCTGCGACGCAAATGCCAAGTCGGATGTCTGGTTTTCAGGCACCAACGATGACAGAGGTCGCAGCCTGTTGGAGTTTTTAGTTGGGAAAGACTTGTATTGCAATAACGAAGCTGGACAACCGAAAACCTTTAGTGGACCAAACGGTGAGAGTAACATTGATGTTACAATCACCAGTGGAAACGCACTACCTAATGTAAGTAAGTGGGTGGTGAAAGTTGGCGTTATAACGAGCGACCATCGTCCTATTCTGTTCGAATATCTTATCGATATGAAGACACAGAGCAGAACCTCTGGTTATATACTCAAGCATGGAAACTGGGAAGCTATAAGGCATAGTCTGAGAGACCTCATCAACCACATTGATTCCCTGCCCTGGGAACCAACCAGAGAATGCATAGACTACAAAGTAGACACCTTAACGGAAGGCATACAAGCTATCCTGGATAGCTTTGTACCGAAACGTAGACTCTATGAAGGCAGGGAGGATTGGTGGAATGAGAATCTCGAAAGACACAGACGCAAAGTTCAGAAGCTAAAGCGCTTGGCGCAGCGTGCTGCGGACCAAGCTGACAGACAAGTACATGGCCGAAATTATAGCGCAGCCCTTGCTGAGTACAAGAAAGAGGTACAAAAGGCGCGTGATGCATCCTGGAAACGATTCGTTGAAGAGGATCTGAACGCTGACCCGTGGGGCGTTACCTACAAGCTTGCTAGTTCCAAGAGTAGGAAAACGCAGCCACTTAGTACATTACACCTAGGTGATGGTCGTTACACAAGTGACACTGAGTCGTCACTCAGGGTGCTGTTAAACACTCTGATGCCTGACGATTCGGTAGATACTGACACCCCCGAGCATACGAACATTAGAAACATGAGTATCAATCCAACCACAGACAGGACAGAGCTTCCAGAATTGACGGATGAGCTGATCATAGAACTTATTAGCCGTATTGGTAACAAGAAAGCTCCGGGCCTTGATGGTATCCCCGGGGCTTTCATTAAGAACTCAGCAGATGTCCTCGCACACTTCTTGCGTAGGTTATTTGAAGATTGTCTGGGAATAGGGTATTTTCCCAAAGCCTGGAAGATAGGCAATCTGAAAATAATACCGAAGGGTGTCAATAAGGACTTAGCTGATCCAAAATCTTACAGACCCATATCTCTCCTATCTGAGTTTGGGAAACTGTTTGAAAGGTTGATAGTGCACTTGTTGCACAGAGACAGACCAGACTTTCACAATGAAAACCAGTTTGGATTTGTGAAAGGAAAGTCTACTACACAGGCTATGAGCGAAATGATCAGCTGGATCGAAAATTCGGAAGACAAATATGCTGCAGGCATTTTCCTGGACATATCTGGTGCATTTGATAACCTCTGGTGGCCTTGTGTCATCCAGAGGCTCAAAGACATCAACACTAACAACCGCGTCCTGCAGGTACTGTATAGTTACCTGCAGGACAGGAACGCAATATACACTGTCGGAGACATCTCCGTCAGTAAGGACCTTACAAAAGGGTGCCCGCAAGGATCAGTCCTGGGGCCCCTATTATGGAATATAGTGGTGGACACCCTCCTGGAGAATGTATCAGTTGACCGCACTAAAGTAATCGCTTATGCAGATGATCTATTGGTACTTGTTAGTGGTAACAGCCGGAACATCCTGGAGCAGACCGCAAGGGAAGCTCTAGGTAGAGTTGAAGGCTGGGCAGAGACGAATAAGTTGGCTTTCTCTATGAGAAAAAGCAAGTATATGCTCTTGAAGGGCAAATTGAGCAGAGACCCCACGGTCAAACTCAATGGTTGCAATGTCAGACGCACAAGCTCATACAAGTACCTTGGTATTATAATAGATGATAAGCTTTTATTCACTGAGCACATCAACTATGTTGTTGATCGTGCCAGGACCATATTTGTAACACTAAGGCGATACATG
The DNA here is from genome assembly GCA_963082715.1 of Harpalus rubripes. Taxonomy (NCBI): domain Eukaryota; kingdom Metazoa; phylum Arthropoda; class Insecta; order Coleoptera; family Carabidae; genus Harpalus; species Harpalus rubripes. The sequence continues at coordinate 39,150,196 of OY720452.1, read as the reverse complement.
AAACTAGGATGGGGACGTCCACCCGAAGGTCTGGTAACTATATATCAGGGGGCAGTAGTGCCCATAGTCACTTATGGATGCACCATATGGGGGCATAGAGCTAACCAAGCCAGAAATAAGAGGAAGTTGACAAGCCTTACAGGCTTCTGTGGCAAAGTGGTCACAGCTTCATACATGTCGGTCTCTAACGAGGCCGGCTGTGTGTTGGCTGCACTTCCACCATTAAATCTAGTAATAGATGAAAAGGTCGTAAAAGCCAAACTAAGATCTGGCGAGTCAACCAGTCTTTATGGCAATGGGATTAGCGTAGAAGATTACAATCTATCCAGAAGTGACTGCCTGAGCGAGGTGAGGCGAATTCTCGTTGGCAGATGGCAGGAGTCATGGGATGAAACTGAGAAAGGATCCGTAACATACAAATTCCTACCTGAAGTAGGTGACCAACGCACTTTCCGTCCGTGCTCGGCGGGTCTCTCGCAGATCCTAACCGGACATGGCGAATTTGCTTGCCACCTCTTCCGAATAGGTAAGAGGAATGATCCGAATTGCCCTACGTGCAACCAGGTCGACGATCCGATTCACAGGATCTACACATGCCCTGACTTTGTCGATGAGAGAACGCTGGTACAAGGAATGCTTTCAAACTGGCCAGTTGATCCACCTGAACTTTTAGTTCAGATGGATGACCTATTAACTCTAGAGATTTTCACCAAACCTAGAGCAAGTTAATAAAATGACTCGTCATAATAGTGACACGATGAACATAGGCACGTATTAACTCTAGAGAATACACCATACCTAGAGCAAAGTAACAAGAGGACATGTCAATAGTGACGCAAATGTACATATATGTATATAAATAATGCAAATAAGAGACAACATGCGAGTGAAAGGCACAATCACTACGTCATGGCTGAATATAATTTAAGTATTATAATAACTTAGTAGTAGTGAATTAGTTGTAAGTTAGTATGTAGTAATATACTGTAATCAAGGCACTGGAACTAGTTAGTAGGGGCTCGCCTCCTCGTGGCTAGGGACGGGAACTTCGCTTCGGCGACGCTGAGAAGCCCATTATGTAATTAAGGCCTAGGAGGGTCAAAATACCTCCAAAATTGTATCTTTTGAACAATAAAGAGATTAAAGGAGCACATAAATGTTACTGTCAAAATATTTGCACATCATTATGAAGATTATGAAAATAAATAAAAAGTCAACAACGCAAAAGAATATACCCAAAAAAGAATATAAAAGGAATTTGCGAAAAAATGACGAATAAAAGAAAAAGAAAAGGAAAGTAGAAAAAAAAATCAGGATATTGAATATAAAGAAAATGTATGTATTGTACATAATTTATATTAAAATAATTATTTTGTAGTGAGACATGAATATATGTATTTGTATTTAAAAATATTTTTCGTTTTATGCGTACAACCAGGTAAAATATCTGGCGAGAGGTTACGTGCTGGCCACATCAGATTTTTCAGTTTGCATACATGATATTTGCTTGTATTTTTACTGCCTTCTGGAGTTTCCAGGTAAACGTCATTTTGAATTTTTGCATTTAAATAGGCTGCATTTATGTCTACGTGTTCTACTGTCCAATTTCTTTTCACGCTTATCGCTAACATTGTTCTCATTGTTATTCTTGTGACGACTGGTGTAAATACTCGATCATATCCACACTTTCTTTTTGTGTACTTCCTAATGCTACTAATCTTGTTTTATATTTTACCACATTTCCTAATTCGTCTAGTTTTCGTTTGAATACTGTTTGAAATAATACTGGAAAAGTCTTTTTATACGAATTTATTATAATATAAATACAGGATTCAGGAGTTCTGACAACTTATGAAAACAATGATATATTACTACAAAAACAAAACTAAGTATTTATCACGAGGGTGAAACTATAGTAACATCATATGAAACTTTTATTGTATTCTAACACCCCCTCTCAATAAATGAATTTCTAATCAGATTTAACATTTTACAAAAGTTATTAAAACTACCCTTACTTAATGACTTTGTTAATCCGTCGGCTATTTGAGTACTAGTTGGAATATGTATTGAAGATCTACAATTTTGTTTGCTATTTTTTCACGAATAAAATGACACTTGATGTCTATATATTTTAGTCGTTTATGGTTTTATGGGTTTTTAGCTACGCAAATTGCCGATTGATTATCCTCGAAAATTACAATTTGTTTATTACAATTAAGTCCAATCTCCGTTATTAAATTTTTGATCCAACAAACGTCTGAGACGGCCTGCCCCAGTGCCACACATTGTTGCTTTGATGAGGACCACGATACGGTACAGCCATACATCTTCATCACGTAGCCAGACGTTGATCTGCGGTCGTTTTTATCACCGGCCCAGTCGTACCCAGCTAATGTCACACAACTTTGCCGTTCATACACAAGTTTCAAGTCTAGGAAACCTTGAATATACCGTAGAACTCTCTTCAGTGCTTTCCAAAATTCTTCGTTTCCGGTTGACTGGTACCTGCTGAGGTAACTAACTGAAAAAGATAAATCAGGTCTACAAGCTAGCATGCAATACATTAAATGTCCTATTAGCTGACTGCATCTAATGACTATTTCTTTATCTGCAGATATTTCTTCTTTTATTTCGGTATTAGGTTCGATTGGTGTAGATACTGGCTTGCAGTTTTCCATATTATGCTTTCTTAATACATCTTTTAGGTATTCCTTCTGATCTATAATTATTCTATTATTTTCTTGTTTTATATTTATACCCAAATAGTTTGATACTTTTCCCAAATCTGTCATTTTAAAGGTTTTATTTAATTCTTCTTTTAATTTTTCGACTTCTGTTGAATCTTCTCCCATTATCAATAAATCATCCACATATAGTAAAATATCTGTCCTTTATAATATAAGCAATAATCAGATTTACATCTCTTGAAGTTCTGCTTGATTGTACTGTGCTTTTTCTTCTGAACCTCTTTTTATTTTAAACACCCACTTAGTTTCTATTGCTTGTTTTCCTTTGGGTAATTCTGTTTCGGACCACGTATTGTTTTCATATAATGAATCTAATTCTCTTTTAATTGCTTCTTTCCATTTGTTCCTTTCTGATCCATTTATCACCTCATCATAGGTTGGCTGATTTATTTCCTTTGCCATACAACACATGTCATAATATTTATATATACTTGGTAATCTTCTTTGTCTGCTGCTTCTACGTACATTTCCATTTGAAAATTGAGTCCGGGGATTTTTAAGAGGAGTTAATGTCCATGGCAAACATGGATACCCCGAATCACCCACAAAATCACTTTATAGAAAAAGTTTTATCAATAAAAAATATATTATACCTACCCATTATTCTATGCCTATAATCTCCATTATCATAATTTGCTTTCATGGTCATACCAATAGACCATTTCAAAAATGTCCGCGACCTCTACGTGTTTATTTTGTGAACTAAAAACTTAGTGCCGTTAAATAGCGGCGTACGAGAAATGTCAAAAAGAATTTAAATAAAAAGTAAAATATTTATGCTGAAAATTAAAATTTATCGAAATAAATGGAGTATATTCATCAGTTATTTATAAATTATGTTATTATGATTAGATTTGATGTAGTAACATAATTTTTTATTTTAGATTATTCGACCATCAGGAAAATATTTAGGATATTTATCTTGCGATGATTTCTTTCTAGTAATATTAAAATAAATTAAATTTCCACATATTTCATCAAATTTTTTAGTATCCATTGCTGTCTATTTATTCTACGTAATCCATTCTTTTCTTCCGTTCATATTTTGAGAAAAAGAATTAAATCAAATGATTTTTTTAAAATTATTATAACAACGCGGTACGCAACGTATAGTATCCGTCATAATTACTATTATTAATTATTTTTCCAATGAAGAAACACATACTAACCAACAAAAATAATCGAACTGTCACCTGTTATATCGTAAACAAAGATGGGCACTAACTTTTGTTATCTTTGTCCAAAGGTTGCACATGCGCAGTGAATTTTTGAAATGGTCTATTCTACTGTTCCTCCAAATGTTAGCGTCGTGATCTCTTCCTGGGTGCCTAGCACTAATGCTAATAATTTTTGGCTCCTCATTGCATACCTAAAATGTGAAATAATATTTGATACGTATATTGTTAATAATTGCCGTTTCATCAGTCGTTAAATAGTAAAAAACGTAAATAAATAATAAATCTTGAATATTTGATATTTTTAATTATTTAAGAACTATGTCTTATTCCCGTTGAAGTTGCAAGTAACAAAGAAACGGCAACTTAACTAACAACATAGTTATTTATGTAATAAGTACATAATGTAGGTCTTTATTGACGAGACGAGTTTATGGCAGAGTGCGCGCAGCGAGCAAGGCCAATAAAAAGGGCGAGTCAATAAAACCAAATTATATATGAATTGCATACAAAACTTTATGTACGACTGCGAAAATCGGTTTCTTTAAAAAAAAAAAAATAAAAATGTTCACGATTTTAGTAAAATGAATCAAGTGTACTTTTCTGTTTTTTGGATACGAATTTGTTTGTTTTTTACTTTATTTTACTGGTACTATAAAGTGGTACGTTATGGCCGCAAAGCTACGTTATAAAACAAACTTTAAAGTGCAGTCGTACATAAAATATATTTTACTGCAATCCTGCATATTCCTTTTTTAAGCAATTTCATCAGTCACTTAATGCGATCATCTAATTATTATCTTACAATTTGCACGTTTATGCTATGATATCCCTTCCTGTTTATGTACGCATGTTCATTTTTTCCGGGACTTACAATTGCTACGTCCACACCTATTATATTTGGCATTCTAAACTTTCTCATAAACCTGAAAAAATATCAATAACTTTTAACTGAATGTATATTTCAAATAAATAATAATTACTTCTGCCTTGCAATGCGTTTTTCTTCATTGTTTCGAGGCAATTTTATCCATTTCTTCATGCAATATCTTATGATCAATCTTGTCACTTCATTTATTGCTCTGCTCACCATGGGCTGACTCACACAACTCCATGGACAATATCCCGAACTTCTCTGAACTATCCGTTGCAAAAAAATGAAGAGCAGCCAGTACCTTATGTAAATTGTTTATATTAAATTCTTTATGAAATGTTATGTTACGAAAACTTACTCTTAAATGAATCGGAATTCTCGAAGCATATCTTCCAGCATCAAAATGAGGAGTTAGATCTTCAATTAGATCGCGACATGCAACTTTGGATAAACGAAAATTGGCTTGAAATTCTACCTCAGCAATGGAAAATGGGTCTGTCGTATCTCTGATGGCTCGGCGAGTTATTCGAGCTTCTTGGTTCATTTCTTCCTCCAACAAATCCCGAGCTAAAGCTCTCGCATACAAAAAATGAGCCATTCTACAAGATCAAACCAATTGTATATTGTAACCTTAAAAGTTTATATTGTGTACTTACATTCTGAAGATGTATATTTGTACTGCGGCAAACACTAAAAGATCACTAATACCTTAAACAAACTATTTAAACATAAAATTAACTATTTAACACTAAAACTATTATAAGTAATTTTAAAACTTATATAACTAACAAATGAAACACATGAACTATAATAATAAATGGTAAAATACTACATGTAATGAAACTTAACAAATATGAAGCACATAAATACTAAATTAAACAAAATAATATTGATAAATTGCAAAAGAAAAATTACACAATTTCACTCCTCTGTTTCAAACTTGTGATATTTGAAAAATTGCTCATGCGCTGTAACTAAGCAGACATGTTGTTGCTACTAGTCAACTGGTACGAAGCAGTTGCCAAAAACATGGCGCGAATAAGCTCATGTTGCCAGTCATGACGTCATCACTTCATTCTTACAGTTGTCACTAGGTGGCAACTACAGCGAATATCAGCTAGGGTACCTTTATAACCAGGGTATGGCCATGGGCCAAGATCGCCGCCATTGTCGGTAATTGATTTTCCTATTTATTTGTAATAAATGTGATATTATATTATAAAATAATATTAAATTATCACACTGTGAATTTATAAAGGTAAGAAAAATTAATTTATTTAAGAGATACACAATTATTATTAAGATATACATTTAGAGGTTATGTAGAATATATGACATGGGTTGTTATTATCACATCTAATTTAATATCTGTAGTTCTTATTTACATAATAATTGTATATTCTAAACTTACCTTTTAAAAATTTAAATGATTGTGCTTAGTATTGGTAATTTTTAGTTGTTTTCAGTGACAGTAATCGTGATGGGTATCTTAACAAACTACACAAGTAAATAAGATAAAATATGTTACTTACACTTTAAATACATATTAAAATGATAATTAAATGTGTTTTTCATTAAAATAAAACAAATAGCCACGAAAATACATAATATTTTGCGCAAGAACAACACATATAACAGATGTCCCGGTAATGGCGGACGAAACGTGAGCCACGCCATGGCCATACCCTGATTATAAAGGTACCCTAATATCAGCTAGGGTACCTTTATAACCAGGGTATGGCCATGGCGTGGCTCACGTTTCGTCCGCCATTACCGGGACATCTGTTATATGTGTTGTTCTTGCGTAAATTATTATGTATTTTCGTGGATATTTGTTTCATTTTAATGAAAAACACACTTACTTATCATTTTAATATGTATTTAAAGTGTAAGTAGTATATTTTATTTTATTTACTTGTGTAGTTTGTTAAGATTCCCACCACGATTACTGACATATTGAAAACAACTATAAATTACCAATATTAAGCTCAATCATTTAAATTTTAAAAGGTAAGTTTAGAATATACAATTATTATGTAAATAAGAACTGCAGATATTAAATTGGATGTGATAATAACAACCCATGTCATATATTCTACATAACCTCTAAATGTATATATATATATATATATATATATATATATATATATATATATATATATATATATATAATCAAAACCTTTCTACCCGTAGGTGTAAGGTCAAACGAATATTTACAAAGCTTTACATAATTACAGCACATATAACAGATGTCCCGGTAATGGCGGACGAAACGTGAGCCACGCCATGGCCATACCCTGGTTATAAAGGTACCCTAGCTGATATTAGGGTACCTTTATAACCAGGGTATGGCCATGGGCCAAGATTGCCGCCATTGTCGGTAATTCATTTCCTTATTTATTTGTAATAAATATTATATTATATTATAAAAGAATATTAAATTATCACACTGTGAATTTATAAAGGTAATAAAAATTCATTAATTTAAGAGATACACAATTATTATTAATATTTACATTTAGAGGTTATGTAGAATATATGACATGGGTTGTTATTATCACATCCAATTTAATATCTGTAGTTCTTATTTACATAATAATTGTATATTCTAAACTTACCTTTTAAAATTTAAATGATTGTGCTTAATATTGGTAATTTATAGTTGTTTTCAATATGTCAGTAATCGTGGTGGGTATCTTAACAAACAACACAAGTAAATAAAATAAAATATATTACTTACACTTTATATACATATTAAAATGATAATTAAATGTGTTTTTCATTAAAATAAAACAAATATCCACGAAAATACATAATAATTTGCGCAAGAACAACACATATAACAGATGTCCCGGTAATGGCGGACGAAACGTGAGCCACGCCATGGCCATACCCTGGTTATAAAGGTACCCTAATATCAGCTAGGGTACCTTTATAACCAGGGTATAATTGATTTTCCTATTTATTTGTAGTAAATGTGATATTATATTATAAAATAATATTAAATAATCACACTGCGAATTTATAAAGGCAATAAAAATTAATTTATTTAAGATATATACAATTATTATTTAGACATACATTTATAGGTTATGTAGAATATATGATATGTGTTGATTTTATCACATTTAATTTAATATCACTAGTTCTTAATTACATAATAATTATATATTCTAAACTTACCTTTTAAAAATTTAAATGATTGTGCTTAATATTGGTAGTTTTTAGTTGTTTTCAGTGACAGTAATCGTGATGGGTATCTTAACAAACTACACAAGTAAATAAGATAAAATATATTACTTACACAGACAATAAAGTTGTGGAAGACTACCAGAACATATTAAGTGAAACTTTATGTGTTGAGCAACGTATAGAATCAATTAACGATAAATGGGAATTCATTAAAAACGGGATGATAAAAGCAGCTGAAGACTCTATAGGCAAAATCAAAAAACAGTTGAGAGGTGATTGGTTTGATGAAGAATGCCGAGAAATCATTGAAGAAAGAAACAAGAAGCGGATTACAAGTTTGCAAAGACCCACAAGGAAAAACACGGCGGAATACGCTGAGGCAAGAAAGCAGGCAAAGAAGATAGTTAGGCTAAAGAAAGCAGAAAAACTGGAAGAGCACATAAAGGACCTGGAAGAGGCAAGAAGCAATAACAATAATAGAAAGTTCTACAAGAAGATAGCGCAAACAAAACAGGACTCGCAAAATAAAACCAAAATTACTTTTATTCGGGATCAAAATGGGGATCTTGTAGCAGAAGAAGAAGAACAGACTGAAATATGGAAGGAGTTCTTTGACAAACTTCTAAATAAAAGCCTCTTTGAAGAAAACCAAAATATAGTCATAGAGCACCCTAACTCAGAGCATCCTAATTCAGATGAGGAGGAGCTTGCCCCGTCACTCCTACAAATTACAAGGGTAGTAAAACAACTACACAATAATAAAGCGGCTGGTATAGATGGACTTCCAGCTGAACTTTTCAAGAATGGAGGGGAGACCCTAATAAAAGAAATTCATCTCCTAATCTGCGAAATTTGGGAAAAAGAAGTAATGCCCGAGGAGTGGAAGCAAGCAGTCATAATACCCGTCCATAAAAAAGGGGATAAGACTATATGTCAAAACTATAGAGGCATAAGCTTACTATGCGTCTGCTATAAAATTCTGTCAATTGTAATCTACAATAGGCTATTACCATACACAGAAAATATACTAGGAGACTACCAATGCGGTTTCATAGCAAACAGATCAACAACAGATCAAATTTTCGCAGTTCGCCAGATAAACGAGAAGACAATTGAATTTAATCAAAAAATCTGACACCTGTTTGTTGATTATAAAGCCGCATATGACAGTGTAGATCGCAGTAGTCTATACAACGTAATGGCCGAATCAAGAATCCCAAATAAACTCGTAAAGTTAACAATAATGATAATGAAAAACACAAGTGCCTCAGTTAAAGTTAACAGTCAGCTATCCGAACAATTCCATGTAAAAAATGGCTTACGCCAAGGAGACGCCCTAGCTCCACTGTTATTCAATCTGGTACTTCAAAAAGCAATAGCAAACGCTGAATTAGATATTCGCTCAGGTACGGTGTTTTCTAAAGCAATCCAGCTATTTGCATATGCAGATGATGTAGATATTGTTGGATCTACAAAAAGTAAAGTTGAGGAAGCTTTCAATGCACTCGAGAAGGAGGCAAATAACTTAGGACTCCAAGTTAACGAATCCAAAACTAAATTAATGCTCGTCAGCACAATGCAAAGTAATACTGCAGGACCCCCATTTCAAAACAGGGAAATTGAGCAGGTCTCATGCTTCTCCTATTTAGGATCGTTAATAACCTCCACTAACGATGAGTCAGCAGAAATAAGCAAAAGAATCTTAGCTGGTACGAGAAGTTTTTACGCACTAAATACCCTGTTTAGGAGTAAATTAGTATCACAAAACACTAAAGTAAGAATGTACAAGACATTGGTGCGCCCGGTAGTCACATATGGAGGAGAAACTTGGACCCTCAATAAAAACGAATAGCGAAAAATTAGACAGATTCGAACGCAGAATATTGCGAAAAATATATGGACCAACATGCGAGAACAACCTGTGGCGAATTAAATGGAACAACGAACTGTATGGCCTATATGACGACGTACGTCTGTCATCATGGGTGAGAAAACAGAGGCTAAAATGGTATGGCCATTTAAACAGAATGCCAGAAGAAAGACAAGTAAAGCGAATCTACAATCATAATCCAATGGGAACCAGACCAAGAGGGCGTCCAAGAAATAGATGGAGAACGAACGTCATAAAAGACATGAAGAGAGCAAACCTCACATATACGGGTAATAGAGTGGATTGGAGGAAACAAATAGACCAGGCCAAGGACATATGAAGTCTGTAGGGCCAATTAAAGAAGAAGAATTTAATATCACTAGTTCTTATTTACATAATAATTATATATTCTAAACTTACCTTTTAAAAACTTAAATGATTGTGCTTAATATTGGTAATTTTTAGTTGTTTTCAATATGTGAGTAATCGTGATGAGATCTTAACAAACTACGCAAGTAAATAAAATAAAAATATCACTTACAATTTAAATACATATTAAAATGATATGTAAATGCGTTTTTCATCAAAATAAAACAAATAGGCAGGAAAATACATAATAATTTGCGCAAGAACAACACATATAACAGACGGCCCGGTAATGGCGGACGAAACGTGAGCCACGCCATGGCCATACCCTGATTATAAAGGTACCCTAATATCAGCTAGGGTACCTTTATAACCAGGGTATGGCCATGGGCCAAGATTGCCGCCATTGTCGGTAATTCATTTCCTTATTTATTTGTAATAAATGTGATATTACATTATAAAAGAATATTCAATTATCACACTGTCAATTTGTAAAGGTAATAAAAATTTATTAATTTAAGAGATACACAATTATTATTAATATTTACATTTAGAGGTTATGTAGAATAGATGACATGGGTTGTTATTATCACATCCAATTTAATATCTGTAGTTCTTATTTACATAATAATTGTATATTCTAAACTTACCTTTTAAAATTTAAATGATTGTGCTTAATATTGGTAATTTATAGTTGTTTTCAATATGTCAGTAATCGTGGTGGGAATCTTAACAAAATACACAAGTAAATAAAATAAAATATATTACTTACACTATAAATACGTATTAAAATGATAATTAAATGTGTGTTTCATTAAAATAAAACAAATATCCACGAAAATACGTAATAATTTGCGCAAGAACAACACATATAACAGATGTCCCGGTAATGGCGGACGAAACGTGAGCCACGCCATGGCCATACCCCAGCCAAAGCCAGTAGATATACTAAAGTACCGACATGGCGGCCATCTTGGCCACAGACTATTTATACCTAACGGCAACAGACAGGACAGATAGTGTCATTTATAAAACTGCAGTTTCGCAGCGCTAACTACCGACGTTAGGGCGAACTAATACCTAAAAGTTCGCCAGTTGGCGGGATTTTTAAATCAAGGACTATAATTATTACAGAAATATATTATAAATAAAAGAACAATTAGGTAAAATACTTTTTATTTACAATTTTTTTTTTACAAAACAAGATAAATGTATTATGAAAACTCCAGTCACGTTAGTTAATTTGTTAAAATATGCTCAGTCGAAATTTCGACTTATTTAAAGATATAATAAATTTATGTACATATAATTGTAGCAGCCCTGAAGAAGATTTGAGAGAAGTGGAAACGTTACCCGAGTATATTTTAATAAATTGACCAGCGAGAATAAATTTATATAATGATTTCGTTGAAACTATCTCGACTTTGTTTTATTTACACTTCTGGACGAGAATCTTGCCGCTTTTCCTGTTTAATGACATAAGTCTTTTTGTCTTTTGTAGCCTGGAACACATTTCCTTTTTTCTCGGCGTCAACTGATTTTGCCTCTTAACTCCGAGATGTTGTACCGTGATTGTTCCCATACCAGAAAGAAACTATAATTACATATTTCTTAATTGTAAATTTAGTATATAACTATAATGCGAGTGTAATTAATTATCTGATATTTCAAAAATAAAAGAAAACACTTTTTCAATAACAATAAAAGTAAATTAATGCTTCACTGATTATTCTACATTTCTAATCTAATAAAATTGAAACATAATTACCTCGGTGTGGCCGTGGAGTGCCAATAATTTTCCAAGTCCTCAACATTCATTACTATTCTCGAACTCGTGCTACATGAAGGACCTAGAAATTAATTTAATGTTAATTTCAAATATTCGTTATGCAAAATACGATAAGAAATAAATAACGGTTTTATTCATGTTGTTTACATAGAAGATTGTGAAGCTTTTAACAAAGAAAAAATAAATTAATTACGTACCTCGGTGCGGCGTTTCCACAATCGCAACATGTTGATCTTGGACTATCGAAGAAATATTAGGACAGCTGCCTGCATGCGTGCTCGCTCGCTCGCTCGCACGCACGCACGCACGCACGCACACACACACGCGCACACGCACACGCACACGCACGCACACACACACGCACACACACACACAAGCACACACACACGCACGCACGCAAGCACGCACGCACGCACGCACACACACACACACACACACACACACACACATCACCCTCTTAGCGAGAGGTAAAAAGTAATAAATCAAGTGAAGATTTTGTTGTTGTTAAAGTAGAGTTAAATCTGATGACTAAAAGCATGTAAAAGTTTAAATTTAATTTTTATACAGAAAGTTGATGAAAGTACTGAAATGTTTGTAAGACAAATTTATATTTGTTCAGAGAGTAGGTACATTTAAAAATCAATTGAGTATCAAACTAAGTAATGCCTTTCTGAAAGATTTATGTTCTTCACTTATGTTTTTTGCAAAATACAAAAACATGGACTGAACTTATAAACCAAGGAATAATAATTTGATTTAAACGTCAATGCCACTGGGTAAATATTAGCAGAGAGGTCAGTGTAGTAGATAATTAGGCATCTGTAATTCTACGATTTATGTCTTAATTATTTATAGTGTATTAGAAAGTAATGCCACTATTTACGTGTATCTGTCACACCACATAAATTAAATAGACATAGGTCAAATAACCTCTTTCTAATACAAAATGTTGCTAAGCTACTGCTATAAAGTGATGTTTATTCTTTCTTCGAACAAATGACCTTGAATAGTCATCTTTCGTGAATAATAGTATACTGTTCTAGATTTAAAAGATGGATTTTACCATGTTAAACTTGATAAGCCATCAGCAGATCTTTGTACATTTAGTACTTCTTATGGTAATTATAAATTTGAACGCCAGTATTGTCTAACTTTGATGAAAATAAACAAATAGTAATATAGTGTGATGCAAAAAAGATGGTCTTGGATGTTGTTTGATGCAAGACAAAAACCTGTATGCTTTGTATCAAGGGCCTTGACTGAGACTAAGAAAAATTACGCGCAAGTAGAAAAAGAATTTCTTGCAATAGTGTATTCTGTTAAAAAGTTCTGTAATGAAGTAGTGTATGCTGATCGTAAGCCTATTGTATCAATTCTTAATAAAATCAAACATTGTTGTTACAAAGGTTGGCCTAAGTCACTTATCAATGTTCCTGATAATTTAAAACAATTTTATAAATTAGAAATGACATTTTTGTAGTTAATAGATTAGTATCATATGGTAATAGGAATAGGATTATTATAGCTGTAAAATTGAAAGAAAAAATATTGTCTTTGTTACATGAGGGACATTTTAGCTTTAATAAAATGAAAAACACCGCGAAACAACTTTATTACTGGCGTTGCCAGGACTGAATACAGATATTGAAAACTTTGTAAGGAAGTATAAAAGTTGTGAAAAGTACAAACCGGCTAATATAAAAGAATCGTTAATTTGTCATGAAATTCATAAAATACCATTTCGTAAAATTGCAGAAGATATTGCTGAATTCGATAATCATTCGTATTTAGTAATTACAGATTACTTTTCTAAATGGCTAGATATAATTTTAATTAAAAATAAAACTGCTCGCGAGTTAATTATACAATTTAAAAAGTTAATTAGCACCCACGGTATCCCAGCTCAGTTAGTTGCTGATAATATGCCATTTAATACGTATACATTTTTAAAATTTGCATCAGATTGGAAATTTTAAGTTACCACTTGTAGCCCACTTCAATGGCAGTCTAACGGTCAAGCAGAAAGTGCTGTAAAAATAGCTAAAAGTATACTTAGAAATAACGCTAATGTAGATTTAGCATTATTCAATTATCGAATAGGGCTATCGCCGGGGCAGATTTTAATGAATAGACGTTTAAACTCTAAATTACCTACAGCTTTAAATCTTCTTATGCCTATAACAAATGATGCAGACAACATAAAACAAAAACTAGATAAAAAACAAGAACTTTAAACATTATTACGACCGTAACACTAAACAAGGAGGAACACACTAAAGAACGCGCGTCATTTAATCTGGATGATAATGTTACAATTAGGAAAGGAAAAGAGTTGGTAACAGGAAAAGTGGTTAAATATCATGATTCTCCTCGTTCGTACATTGTTAAAGATGTAAACAATAAAAACTACAGGCGTAATAGTAATTTTCTTAGAAAATCATGTAGCACTCCAATGATTAAAAGTAATCATGCGTTTGAAAATGATGACAATTGTAATAACTTAGAGTCCATGGAAACATGCAATAGTAGTACTGACGTAAATCAAAGTGTAATAAATAAGACTGCTTTAAACCAAAATGTGATGAACTCTGGTGGTAGAAATACAATCAATACAATACAAACTAAACTATCATTACGGTTCAACGAGTACTTGATGTATTAACAATAATAACTGTTTGATAGTTTATTTATTTATAAAAGGAGGGAGATGTTAAGAATTAAAAATATTGCACTTTCCCGCCAAACGCTCAGTTGTTCAGAGGAGACCTATTCTAATTCATTTAGGCGTACGCGAGGCAGCCATATTTAGCTGATATTAGGGAACCTTTATAACCAGGGTATGGCCATGGCGTGGCTCACGTTTCGTCCGCCATTACCGGCCCGTCTGTTATATGTGTTGTTCTTGCGCAAATTATCATGTATTTTCGTAGTTATTTGTTTTATTTTAATGAAAAAAACATTTAATTATCATTCTAATATGTATTTAAAGTGTAAGTAATATATTTTATTTTATTTACTTGTGTAGTTTGTTAAGATACCCACAACGATTACTGACATATTGAAAACATCTATAAATTACCAATATTAAGCACGATCATTTAAAATTTTAAAAGGTAAGTTTAGAATATACAATTATTATGTAAATAAGAACTACAGATATTAAATTAGATGTGATAATAACAACCCATGTCATATATTCTACATAACCTCTAAATGTATGTCTTAATAATAATTATGTATCTCTTAAATTAACTAATTTTTATTACCTTTATAAATTCACAGTGTGATAATTTAATATTCTTTTATGATATAATATCACATTTATTACAAATAAATAGGAAAATAAATTACCGATAATGGCGGTGATATTAGCCCATGGCCATACCCTGGTTATAAAGGTACCCTAGCTGATATCAAAGCCAGTGTTGGATATACTAAAGTACCGACATGGCGGCCATCTTGGCGTGTGTGTGTGTGTGTGTGTGTGTGTGTGTGTGTGTGTGTGTGTGTGTGTGTGTGTGTGTGTGTGTGTGTGTGTGTGTGTGTGTGTGTGTGTGTGTGTGTGTGTGTGTGTGTGCGTGCGTGCGTGCGTGCGTGCGTGCGTGCGTGCGTGCGTGCGTGCGTGCGTGCGTGCGTGCGTGCGTGTGTGGGTGGGTGTGGGTGTGTAACAATTGAACAACCGGAAGTAGTAGTTACAAGAAAAAAATCATCTAAATATTATTTATCGAAAATTTATGTAAATACTTATATTAAAGAACGTTAAATTCTTTATTCGATAAATATAAATTCATTATTATATCTTCTTTAGAGATAAAGAAATACATATAAAATAATTTGATGTAAAAATCTCAGATCAAACTACTTCAAGACAAGAAATTCAAATGTTTGTAATTGACACATAAATGTCACAGTCAAAAATATTTGTATGCCATCTTGTATGCCATTGTCAAAAATATTTCTACATCATTATGAAGATTATGAAAATAAAAATAGTCAACAACGCAAAAGAATATACGTAAAAAAGAATACAAAAGGAATTTGTGAAAAAATGACAAATATAAAGAAAAAGGAAAGTAGAAAAAGAAAATTTTAGGATATCGAATATAAAGAAAATGTATGTATTTTACATAATTTATATTAAAATATCCCATAGATTTTGCAAATTATGTGAGAATTATTTTGTAGTGAGACATGAATATATGTATTTGTATTTAAAAATATTTTTCGTTTTATGCATACAACCAAGTAAAATATCTGGCGAGAGGTTGTGTGCTGGCCACATCAGATTTTTACTTTACAGTTTAATCTTACAATACCTACTGGATTTACTTTAAATCCACCATAGGACTCTAACGAAATATTAGTTTTTTCAATTTTTATATGACCACCTAACTTTTTTTTACAATTTCTAGTGGCAAAATATTTACCTCTGTTCCTGTATCAAGCTTAAAGTTAACGGACATTTTTTCTACCTCTACATTTTCATACCACGCCTTTTCTACAACATGAACTTCTTTGGATCGTCACAATACGGACGGAGTCGATGCTGCTGTCACTGCTGCTTTCCTCTTCTAAAACTTCTTTGACTTGTTTGACTCTGCACGCTCTTACGAAGTGATTAAACAGCCCGCACTTCTTACAGCATTTCCCATAGGCCTGTAGAGTATAGGAATTAAGGAAATATCGGTTCGATATTTAATATACTCTATACTTGTAAAAAAACGTAAAAACTTGAAACTAAATAAAAAACACAAATGAATTTGAAAGGGAAAACGAAACTCCAAAAACACTTTATTTATTTACTTAACAACATTCAACTGGTTATCTGGTCACTTGATCGAACATTCATAAAATGGAATATGTGGTTGCTAGATGTAGCTATAACATATCTCCCTCCTTAGAGAGAAGAAAAATTAATGACAGGTAATGAAATGTATTTCATTACTTGTCATTTTACAATGAAATGATATAAATTAAGTAACATTTTTTGTGGGACCTGAAAAGAAGGAATGAGTGTTGTGCGGTTCTTTTAAATATGCAGGTTTTAGTCTGTCTATTGATACGGTGTCTAACTTATCTTTTATTAAAATTTTGAAAAAATTTTCGTACCGTTTAATTCCTTTGTAAGGTCCATCGAAAGGTTGTTGCAAGGTGGGGCTTATTGCATTATGTTTTATGAAGACGTGGGATGTGCGAAATAGATATGGGTTATAGAATATGGTTTGTTTTTTAAGGTTGGGGCTGTATGCTTTAATTTGCTGATTATTTGCTTTAATTGTTGGAGATAGTGCGGGAGATGTTAGGGTCTGGAATTATTGGTGATTGTGTGAAGAATTCGCCTGGAATGTGTAATTTGGTGCCATAGACTAGTTCTGCTGGGCTGCATTTAATAGGCTCTTTAAACGTCGTGCGAAGACTCAATAAGATAATTGGTAAAATAGTTATCCAATCTGTTGAATTATTATGCTTTTAGGAAAGTTTTAGATGTCTATCGAATCTCTCAATCATGCCATTTGATTGTGGATGGTATGCTGTGGTTTTTATGTGGTGTGCACCTAATAATTTGAGTAAATTTTTGAATAATACTGATTCGAATTGTTTCCCTCTGTCTGTTGTAATAACAGAAGGAACTCCAAATCTAGATATCCATTTGTTTACTAATGCTTCAGCTATTGTTTGTGTGTTACAATCTTTGATTGGAATTGCTTCTGGAGACCATATGATTTCTTTTGAGCTGTTTGGTTTATTTGTTATGAGACAATTAATGGGTTTTAATATTGTTGCACAGTTAGGGATAAAACCATGATAAAAGTTTATGAGGCCGCGGAATTCTCTTAATTTTTGTTGAGTTGAAGGTAAGGAAAATTTATTTATTGTGTCAATTTTTGATTTACGGGTTGAATACCATTTGCTGAAATATTGTGTCCTAAGAATTCGATTTTTTGGACTCCAAATTGACATTTGTTTTGGTTGATTAATATGCCATGTTTTTCAAGTCTTTGGAAAACTAATTCTAAATGTTTCAAATGTTGTAGGAGGTCGTCAATGTACGCGAAGCAAAAATCTAAACCTGACGACATTGTCAATGAATCGTTGAAAAGTTTGAGCGCTATTTCTTAATCCAAATGGCATAACTAAGTATTCGAATAGACCGAAAGGTGTGGTTATTGCTGTTTTGGGAATGAACTCTTCGTCCATCGGTATTTGATGATACGCTTTTACAAGATCTAATTTTGAAAATATTTTTGAATTGTATATATTTGTTGTAAAATCTTGAATATGGGGAATCGGATAACGATCTGGAACAGTGATGCCATTGAGAGCTCTATTGTCCCCGCAAGGTCGCCATTCGCCAATCTCTTTCTTTTTAATCATATGTAATGGGGAAGCCCAGTTACTAGAAGATGGACGAATGATTCCCATTTTCAACATTTTATCGAATTCATTTTTAGCGATGGATAATTTATCCGGAGCTAAACGTGGCCGTGCAAAAACAGGTGAATTGTTAGTGATGACACAATTTTTGACATTGTGCTTAATTTTACGTTTAGAATTAAAAGGTGAAGATAGAGAAGGAAATTTTGATAAGAGTTGGGTAAAGCATGTGAGATGTTGAGTAGTAATATTAAATATTCGATTTGAATTGTTTTGTATGTTTTGGTTTGTTTGCAATAGTCGTTTTGAAGATAAGTCAATCAGCAAGTTAAAGTATGTAAGAAAGTCTGCGCCGATAATTGAATGTTTAACATCCGCGATAACGAACTTCCATGTAAATTGTCTTGTTAATCCGAGATCTATTTTTAATGTTTTAGTACCGAAAGTTTTGATAGTTAAATTATTGGCAGCTTGTAGTGTCAGAGGGTTTTGCTGTCGTTTTTCGCACAATGAATTTTTGATAACACTCACCTAATCAGGAAGCGGTGGCCAGAGAGTTTATCTGTCAGATAAAGGAGTTTTGTTGTCGTTGGATGGGTGTTAGTGCTAGAAATAGATGGTAAGATGAGTTTATTTGTTATATTCTTGTTTTGGTGTAACAAAACCTTCAGTTTGTCTGTAGAAGAACTTTGTTGACATGGTGAAACACATTTCCTTGCCTTGTCGCCGAAGTTGAGGTGATACCAGCATAAATCCGCGTTTGGTGGAACTGTGGGGAAAGGTAGGATCATCTTTCTTAATTAAGATAATACCAATTTCTTTAATTCAGAGATTTCTTGTTTCAGTTCATCAATCTGTTGTGTGTCTTTGCTCACGGAAGATAGCGCTGGTTGTGTAATGTTTAAAAGTTTATCTGCAATTTCAGCTTTATCTGTTAAATAGATTTTATTATTTGAAGCAAGGATGAGCTGAATATTTTGAGGAAGTTTTTTAAGAATATTTCTTCAAGAATTGAGTCGTCTAGATGTAAAGTACCAATTAATTGCTGAAGTTGATGTAAAAGTTGTGATGGTTTTTTATCACCTAAGTCGGGAATATTGAATAATTGTTGGATTCTTTCTTGCTTTGACAGTGAAGTTCGATGAATTAATGTTTCTTTTAACTTGGTGTATGGAAGTTCTGTTGGAGGATTTTCGATAAGGTATCTGACTTCTGCTGCATATTGAGGGTTGAGTAATAAAATTAATTTGTAGAATTTAGTTGCTACAGATGTTATACGATATGACATAAACGTTGCTTCTACTTGAGAGAACCATAATGTCGGGTCTGCAGGCCAAAATTCGGGAATCTTGAAGGAATTGGTTAATGAAGAGATTTCAGGAGGTGGAAGTTCAGCAGGTTGCGTGTCTGGAATAAAAGCAGGTACGCCGTCCATTTTGCTTGGCAGTCGGGGTCACCAATTGTGTAGAGTATAGGAAATATCGGTTCGATATTTAATATATTCTATACTTGTAAAAAAACGTAAAAACTTCAAACTTGTATAATCTAAATAAAAAACACAAATGAATTTGAAAGGGAAAACGAAACTCGAAAAACACTTTATTTATTTACTTAACAACATTCAACTGGTTATCTGGTCACTTGATCGAACATTCATAAAATGGAATATATGGTTGCTAGATGTAGCTGTAACAGGCCGGACAGGATCTAGGTTTATGATTTTCTTGATTATTTTCTAACTGCTTCTTTTTAAATTCTTCCCATGCTTGTCTTTCTTCTTTATGGTGTTTCTTGCCTTCCTTTCAATGCTCCTTTACTGCTTCTACAATTTTCTCTTGAGTCTGTACCTCTTTTAGTTGTTGCTTCATTATTGTGTCGTTTGGCATTATTATCGCGTCTATAGCAGGCGGTGATGGTATTTTGTTAAATGAATAAAGATAGTTCGGCATTATAGTAACAAACTATATGCCTGTAATTTTTATTTAAACGTTTAAACGGATAACAATACATGGTGGCAGCGGCAAATTGAACTCCAGAGTGGCACAATTTAATCAGCCAAGCTGTAAGAAGAGTTTTAAGAAAATTATTTACAAATTTAGACAGTTGACATTTCAAATTTTTAATTTATTCATTGAATGTGAGTAAGAGGTGAAAAACGAAACTAAGCCTCATACATTAGTGATGGCTTTTCATTATAATTTAAGGGAACCAGAACCTTTTGACTTTTCCAAGGCCCATGAATGGACAGATTAGAAGAAGCGGTTTGAAAGATTCCGGCTTGTTACAAAATTACATAAAGAAACACCGGATGAACAAGTAAACATGTTCATTTACGTAATGGGGCCGCAAGCGGACAAGCTTTTAAGCGCTCTTGGATTAACAGACGCCGATCAAAAAGAGTATGACAAAGTAATACATGCATTTAACGGACAATTCAAAGTCAAACGAAATCGTACATATGAACGTGCATTTTTTAATCAGCGATGTCAAAAATAGGGAGAATCCATTGAAGAATTCGTCACTAATCTTTATACATTGGCGGAACTTCGCGAATTTGGAACTCTGAAGGATGAACTAATTTGCGATCGTGTCGTAGTTGGAATCAAGGACAAGCAGTTATCTCGACAATTGCAGTTAATCGACAATTTAACGCTCGATATGGCCGTTACTAAAGCTAAACAGTCGGCCCAGTTGAACCTGTCAACAGCATATTATTCAAGGAGAGAAAAGCAATGCACAGTTGGACAAGATGAAGACTCCACCAAAGAAACAACAGTCGAAACAGTTCGAGACCGAAGTCAACCGGCGACCGAAACCGAAAAGTCCAGCCTAAGAACGACAAATCGAATGGCGATGAACATTGTTGGAATTGCGGAAAGCCCAAACACCCAAAGTCAGAATGCCCAGCAGCGAAGGCTGAATGTCGATCATGTAAACGAGTCGGTCATTATGCAAAATATTGTCCATCGTCCAATAAACACGGTGGAATTCGAGAAGTAAAGACCGGACGGAAGTCTCTAAATCAAAACTTTACTTATATTGGGGCCATTGGAGCAAATAAAAACAATCAACAATGGGCCGCATCAGTGTACATCAAAAGAGCAAAAATTACATTCTTTGCGGACACTCAGGCAACATATCAGTAATACCAGAAAAGATATTCAACAGTTATTTTAGCGACATCAAATTGAGCAAGCCTGAACGCATACTTCTTAAATGAGTTGTCAGCAAGGATAGACGCGTAGGTGTGACTCTGGCAGCAGTAAAAGTAAAAAAGTTTTTTAGTTCTTTTTTATCATTAAATTTATTCAAAATGCTCACGCGCGATGATGAAAAAAGTATCAGCCAAATGATTACTTTGGCACTTTCGCAAATAGGTGAAAATGAACAGTTCACCGAGTTAATTACCAGAGCAGTGGGCAGTGCAGTGAAAAAAGTGTTTCAAGAAAAAATACAGGCGTTAGAAGATGAAATAAAAAATCTTAAGCAAAGTAATAGTGAATTAGTAAATGCTTGTGCGAATGCAGAGGAGGGCCGTGACAAACTGGAGCAGTACACCTGCCGCAACAACATCCGCATCTTCGGACTTCCTGAGGCTCCTAATGAAAACATTGACGAACTGGTGGTGAATTTGTGTCGTGAAAAACTAAAAGTGGACATTTCAATTGCTGATATTGATCGGTGTCACAGGATTGGTCAAAAAAAAGGTGTAAAACGGCCTGTTATTGTCAAATTCGTCAGCTACCGGTCGCGCAACAAAGTTTTCATGGAGAAGAAGAAGTTGAAAAAATCGGGGATTACCATTCGTGAGGACCTTACAAAATCCCGGTTGGCCCTACTCAAGGCGACTACAGATAAGTTTGGTTTTACTAATGTTTGGACTTTTGACGGTCGAATAATAGTAAATTTATTTAAAAACGGCAAAAATAAAAAGTTCACCATTAACAATCAAGCGGACCTTGAAAAATTAAGTCTTTAATGCAATATTGCAATAGATACATATTTATAAAAATAATTCATATTTGCTGAATCACGTTGCCAGACAACCTCTCTCTTAGTTCGTTCACCTGCGAATTAATTGTTTTGTCTCATCTTGTTCATTATTTCATTCATCATATGCCAAAATCACCTGTTTCTCATACAAAGTTCATCGAACTTAAAGATAATTTGTTTACATTTGCTCAACTCAATGTTCGATCCCTCAATTCTTGTTTCCTTGATATTAGTGAATTTATTTCAGAAAACAATTTTGATATTATTGGTATTACTGAAACGTGGGTTAGTGAAACATCACTTGCACATTTATTTAATATTAATGGTTATAAATTAATTAGCAGAGAAAGACTAAATAAACGTGGGGGAGGAGTTGCATTCTACATCCGTAATAGTATTTCTTTTACACTACTTGATACTAATTTTGTAAACAGCAATTGTATAGAACACATGTGGATTTGTTGTACTATAAATAAGCAAAAGATATGTCTAGGAATAATATATAATCCCAATGTACAATTTTACAAAGAGTTAGAATTACTAGATTCAATATTTTCTGAATTTACATCCCAATATGACTATATAGTTTGTGCTGGTGACATTAATGTCAACATGCTTAAAAATGATCATTTTTCTAAATTTATATCAGATATAATATCGACTAATGGAATGGTTCAGTTAATAAAAGAGCCGACCAGGCCTAGCTCTAGATCGTTGGTAGATATTATTCTAACTTCAGATCTAAGTATTTGTAAAGACTCAGGAGTATTGAATACTAGTAACATATCAGATCATGATTGTGTGTATTGTATTTTAAATTTACCAAAACCGAAACATATTTCTAAAATTGTCACCAACAGAGATTTTAAGAACATTAATTTAAACAATTTTTTGGCTGATTGTGATGTGGTTGATTGGAATTATATTGTAAACACATCTAATATAAATGATAAAGTTAAATATTTAAATAACAACATTCTAGCATTATTTGATAAACATGCTCCCATCAAGGAAATTAAAGTAAATAAGAAACACTGTCCATGGATAACGCCTGTTATTCAAATAATGCAACGAAAAAGAGATAGAGCTCTCTTAGATTATAAAAAGTTTAAAACACCGTCCAAATTTCAATATCACAAACAACTCAGAAATTTAACTACAGCTGCAATTCGAAGAGAAAAGCAGGCATTTCTTCAATTTGAAATAAATAACAATATTCATAATTCCAATCAGCTATGGAAAAATTTAAAACATTTGGGAGTTAAGGCAGAAAATCAAACTGTTATACCGCAAACTCTTTCGAATCCAGATGACTATGGAGAATTTCTTGTAGATAAGATGGGAACTACTAGTATAAATCAGGATACGCTGAGTTATTATAATAAAAATAAATATCCGTTATGCACCAAATCAAATCACTTCACCTTTCATTGCATTGATAGTGATGACATAATAAAGATCATTAAATCTGTTAAATCTAATGCAATTGGAATTGATGGAGTATCTTTAAAAATGATTCAATTAATTCTTCCTAAAATTATTGGCTATATTACGCATATAATAAACACTTGCATTGAGAATAGAGTTGTACCAGAAATTTGGAAAATAGCGATAATTAAACCTACACCCAAAAATAGCGATATCTTAACATACAATGACTTACGTCCTATAAGCATACTACCCACCTTATCGAAGGTTTTGGAACGAATATGCTATAATCAGATAACAAATTTCCTAAAAGGAACTAATATTTTACCAACTACACAGTCAGGATTCAGAAATGGTTACAGCACTAATACCTGCTTAATGAATATTACTGATGAAGTTATTAAAAATTATGATAACTGTAAAACAACTTTTTTAATCCAAATAGATTTTTCCAAAGCTTTCGATATGGTGGATCACAATCTCTTATTAGCTAAACTACGATATTATGGATTTAGTGATGATGCAATAATTTGGTGCAGAAACTATTTTTTTAATAGAAATTTTCATGTAGTCATGGCACCAGATTCATCTATTCATCAATCGCGTAGATTCCCTCTTCATCAAGGGTTCCTCAAGGCTCTATCTTGGGTCCATTATTTTTCCTTTTGTATGTGGCCGACCTATCATCCAGTCTGCAAAACTGTTCCTCACATTCATATGCTGATGGTACTCAGTTGCTAGCAACCGTAAATAAGCTGAACGCCAAAGAGGAATGTGAGGCCATAAATAAGGATCTGGAAAAGTTGTCGACATGGACTACTAATAATGGGCTCAAGATTAATACTGATAAATCTTCGCTGTTAGTAATTGGAAACTGTGATACAGGTGATATAAAATTGCAAGGAGAAATCTTAAATCGTGGTTTGGCTATTATGAGTTCGGGTATGATAATTGACAAAGACCTTAACTTCCGTGACCATTTGACAAAAAAACTAATAGCGGCCAGACTTAGACTACGACATTTATACCAGTATCGCAAGTTATTATCAGCAGAAATAAAATTAAGACTAATTAACACCTTGATACTACCTATACTCGACTACTGTGCATGTGTATATGTTCCACACTTGACACAAAACGAAAAAAATAAAATAACGCTATTTCAAAACTCATGCCTCCGGTTTGTTTATAATGTGCGTAAATATGACCATATTTCGTCATTTCGTATTTCATCCAATCTTCATTATATTGATGAACGTGTGAAGATATTCTATCTTTGTCAAATTCACAAGATCATACTAACAGGTTGCCCTTCTTATCTACATGAAAAACTTAAATTAAAAGAACAGCATTATCAATTACGTGATAAGAATTCGTATATCGTACCTTCATATAAAAAAATAAATCGAAAAATGCGTTTTCTTACCTTGCACCCAAATTGTATAACAATCTTCCAAGTGAATTAAAATCTCTTTCTTTACACTCTTTCAAAACTCATGTAAAAAAATTGTTCTGTTTAAATTTGTAATTATTTTCAATATATTATTATAATGTAAACAAATTAACCCTATTTATCTGCTTTTTGGCATATTATGCTATACTTTCATGCTATGTACTCATGTTGACTTTTTCCTATTTTTTTTTTTGTAATTTAATGTACTGGTTGGGTGGAAGAGTAGCCTTTGGCTGAACCCCGCCGTTGACTGTGGTCAATAAAGTTATATTATTATTATTATTATTACTGTATGGTGTAGACAATCAACGCCTCACCAATGTTATTGGTTGTTTTTGGGAAAACGTTCATTATCGAGGCAAAAAACAATTGCAGAAATTTACGTCGGACGTGGAACAGAGAGACCTTTGTTAGCAGGCCAAGTAAGCGAAGAGTTAGGCATTGTTAAACGAGCGGACGTTGACGCTTTAAACCGAGAAATCATGTCATTCGAACCGATTAAGAAATTTCCTAAACTATTCAAGGGATTGGGACATGTTTGGTTTCCCTATATCATTCGATTATGCGAAGGTGCAATTCCCCATGCACTCACAACTCCACGTCGAGTACCGATACTGATGTTAAACAAGATTAAAAAACAGCTATATGATATGGTAAACTTAGGAGTCATTGAGAGAATGGGGATATTCGCATGTGCGTAGACTACGTCAAACTGAATCAATTCATCAAACGGGAAATGTGTTAGGTCGACTCGGAAAAGCAAAATACTTTAGTAAACTCGATGCAAATAGTGGTTTTGAGCAGTTTGAACTAAATGAAGCGTCACAACTACTAACGACTTTTATCACTCCTATAAGCGTAACGTTAATAACTGCGCAACGACTGGCAAATAGATCAAATTTTATCGAATCACATCCACCGCAAACATTCGCTAACAGTACTAAGGCCTACGATGTCGCAAAGGATCGCGCACAACCTTAGAAACAAAACAAATATATCCCGCACGTCCTCGCATTACTATCGCTAGAGATCCATATGACCACCACTGCCTTCACAACAGGTCCGCATGTCCTCGTATCGTTACCGCAAGAGATCCGCATGATCCCCGAGACCCTCGAGGCCTCACACTAACGGGTAATGTATCGCAACGCAAGGTCCGCCATGACCTTTTGAGGATCCGCATGATCCCCGAGACCCTCGAGGCCTCACACTAACGTATAGTGTATCGCAACGCAAGGTATGCATGACCTTGTGGGGATCCGCATGATCCCCGAGACCCTCGAGGCCTCACACTAACGTGTAGTGTATCGCAACGCAAGGTCCGCATGACCTTGTGGGGATCCGCATGATCCCCGAGACCCTCGAGGCCTCACACTAACGTGTAGTGTATCGCAACGCAAGGTCCGCATGACCTCGATAGATCCGCATGATCTCGTATCGTGTCATGATCGCATTAGGTCCACATGACCTCGATAGATCCGCATGATCTCGTATCGTGTCGTGATCGCATTAGGTTCGCATGACCTCGATAGATCCGCATGATCTCGTATTGTGTCGTGATCGCATTAGGTCCGCATGACCTCGATAGATCCGCATGATCTCGTATCGTGTCGTGATCGCATTAGGTCGTACATTTATATATATATATATATATATATATATATATATATATATATATATATATATATATATATATATAATACCGTGGTCTTTGCAGAACGATTCGATTTTTTTGGTTATGAAACTGGTTCCTCGGTCTGATATAATACGTACGGGTGTCCCATGCGTAGTCAAAATGTTTTCGAACAGTTCCATGACGTGTTTCGTTTTCGTGTCTCTTCCTGGTTTTTTAATCGCATATTTAATAAAGGCGTTGACGGTCGCTGCCCTTTTGGGGCATAAATTCTGAGACCGCTTAGAGTTTTCATGTATACGCGTTCCGTTTTCGAAACAAATTCTCAATAAACACGCTTATCATCCTCATTCTCTGTAGGTTTTGTCAATAATTTATGTTTTTGCTGAATATTATTGTCGGTTAATTGCCCCGCTAGTATCCAATCACTCGTTTCAATCCGTAATACTCCTTTTCCGTCTTGCCCTTCAATATTCGTTGGCGGATTTCGGCTTAACGCATCGTTGTGTTAGCTTGTGGTTTATATAACGCAAGCAATGGTCGAGTAATCAGTATTTTTTTTGATCTGTTCGCATTTTCCTGTTTCGCATTCCATCTTCAGGCCTGATCTTCTTGGTTAATACATATAGAGGTCGCGATATCATTGCAAATTCAGGCACGAATTGTCTGAAATATGATGCAAGTCCCAAAAATTGTAGAGTATGAACATCTATGGGCTTAGGATATTCTTTTACTGCTTGAATTTTATGTTCGGTTATCCTTACGCTGCTCGCTTAATGTCAAATCCACGGTGAGTGTTTGATGTCGCCACAAAACGCATTTCTGAAGGTTTAGTTAAGGATTTCATGACGTAGACCGGTAAGTACTCCATTCATTGTTCGTTGAAATATACTAGGAGTATTGACGATTCCAAATGGCGTCCGGTTATATTCATTCTCAAGACTTCGTTTCGATTTCGGGGTTTGATTCTGGTTGACACGGCTACCCGATTGCAATCTAGGTGTATTTATAATTTACGAGCACATTTTCTGCAGTAATGATAACAGGGATGGCACTCGTATTCCGTTGGTCGATACGAGTTATGGGTTCTTTTACGACATTCCTTTGATCTTCATCCTGTACGGAGGGCTTCACGTAAAGGTCGCCGTGAGTGTCAACTTTCACACAAAATTGCACGCATCCTACATAATTTGCAGGGATAACAGTCGCAGACTGCCCACCGATAGACACGATCCGTAGGCGACGGCAGAATGTATATATATTCTTTTTTTGTTCGATCTAGAATGCGAAATGTACCGCTTGATTTCATCACTAAGGTATTACTGGTTTCCGTGAAAAGTTGACCCATAATAAGAGCGACATTCTACACACCATCACGTACTATATCAGCCTTCACTTCGGTCTCCGCTTCGTCCACCTTCAATCAGAAAATTGTTGCGTCTTCTGACTTCACGGTCCCTCCTCCGAACCCACTAATATAGGTTGTCTCATTAATATCAATTGGTAAGTTTAAATTACTTGCATCAGTTTGCCTCATTGAGATACATCCGCTTCCAAAATCTACGTAAGCCTTCGCTTGTAATCCATTTACCAAAGCGATGACATAGAACTTCTCGTTTGGTGATGTTGATGCTGATGTCAGCACAAGGTTAGTTTTGGAGGTAGATGGTCTCTTCATACCAGTGGCTTCACTATGTCTCGTCATATCGCAATGCCTGCACTTCTTCAGGCATTTCGTCGAAATATGCCGTAATTCCTTGCATCGGTTACAACTGATGTCATGTTGGAAGTTTGAGGCTACCGATGATTTTCGCTCTTCGGACTTAGTATTTGTGAATTTCCTCAGGGTATTGCGACTGAAATCTGTGTAATCTTTGCTTGGCTTCCAAACTTTAGCGATAATATCATCAGTGCAGCTGCGTAACAACTCAAACAATGTCTCTGGCGTACGGCGCTGTCCAGCGCGAGCTAATGTTTGTAAATATTTGGTAAGCCTTCTATGATGCCTTTTCCTCTTCTATTTCGCATGCGTTATAACATCGATTATTTTTCGCTTTTCCTTCGTAGCATCTTCTGTAGTATGCGGTAGTAATCTTGTTGTGTGGAAATGCAACAAATAGCTGTTCCTTCCATTCGTGCCAGTTGAATATCTGTCGTCGTTCATCGATATTTCCAAGCTACCTAGAGATATCGCTTTTGGGATCCTCAGAGGTGAACGGTGGAACGGTATCTCGGTTGGAAGCATCTACGGAAATTGGATTGGGTGTTTCTTGCCGGTGACGGCTGCCGATTCGTTGTTTCCGCTAGTTCTCTAACAACGGTTGCGAGCTGACTGATCATCTGTCCGGTTGGTTGGTACATAATGCTCCCTCGATGGTGTTGGTGAACTGATGTAACGAATTTGTCTCTAAGAATTCGCTCCGGTCACGCCTTGGGCTGTGATACTGTTCCGGAGTTACGCGCTCTCTGGGAGACAAGTAACGTGGTCGCTTACGTCGATGTTTATAATCGATTTCGAAATTACGCGGCGACGCTCACGAGTAATCAGGCGCGCTTACGTTTAGGCTGGGTGATCTATATCGTTATAGCCTTCGCGGGTTTGACCTCTCAAGAGACCGGCTACGCGAATTTCCTCGTTCCAAATAGCTCATGGTGTGTCAGGATTGAGCGGCTCTTTATCCCACTTCTGAGATATAAGCGTAATGTTAATAACTGCGCAACAACTAGCAAATAGATTAAATTTTATCAAATTTTATCGAATCACATCCACCGAAAACATTCGCTAACAGTACTAAGGCCTTCGATGTCGCAAAGGATTGCGCACAACCTTAGAAACAAAACAAATATATTCCGCACGTCCTCGCATTACTATCTCTAGAGATCCATATGACCACCACTGCCTTCACAACAGGTCCGCATGTCCTCGTATCGTTACCGCAAGATATCCGCAGGATCCCCGAGACCCTCGAGGCCGCACACTAACGTGTAATGTATTGCAACGCAAGGTCCGCCATGACCTTGTGAGGATCCGCATGATCCCCGAGACCCTCGAGGTCTCACACTAACGTGTAGTGTATCGCAACGTAAGGTCCGCATGACCTTGTGGGGATCCGCATGATCCCCGAGATCCTCGAGGCCTCACACTAACGTGTGGTGTAACGCAACGCAAGGTCCGCCATGACCTTTTGAGGATCCGCATGATCCCCGAGGCCTCACACTAACGTGTAGTGTATCGTAACTCAAGGTCCGCATGACCTTGTGGAGATCCGCATGATCCCCGAGACCCTCGAGGGCTTACACTAACGTGTAGTGTATCGCAACGCAAGGTCAGCCATGACCTTGTGAGGATCCGCATGATCCCCGAGACCCTCGAGGCCTCACACTAACATGTAGTGTATCGCAACGCAAGGTCCGCCATGCCCTTGTGAGGATCCGCATGATCCCCGAGACCCTCGAGGCCTCGCACTAACGTGTGGTGTATTGCAACGCAAGGTCCGCCATGACCTTGTGAGGATCCGCATGATTCTTCTTACGCACATATAGAGAATAGTGATGCCACTCCCTAGCAGCCGGCTTTGATGTACTCGGCCACTAATATTCACAAAACTCGCAGCGATGTTCACTACTGAACCGCACGTAACGGAGGTTTGTCAAAGACTCCCGCTAACAACCATTCGTCATAGAAGTTTCTATAACAGCCATCGCATAGTAATTTTAAGGTATTGTATAATAACCAACGCAAATTAGTCATATTTCATAAATTTATTTAACTCCCAGAAAAAATACGAAGTAACAAATCATGTAATATCTAACGCACCATGCAATCGCTAAAACTTCGCTTGGAAGATTTAAATATAAACACTTGCCTTTTGGAATTTCGGCAGCACCTGAATTCTTTCAAAAATGCATGTCTCAGATATTGGAGGACGTTGCTGGTATTCAAGTTAACAGTGATGATGTTCTAGTTACTAGCATCTAGTATATGGAGGGACAATTGAAGAGCACGATAAACGCCTATTAGCTGTATTGGAACAACTGGCCGAGGCAGGAATCTTCTTAAACGTGAACAAATGCACATTTTTTACGAAACGTGTGAAGTATCTTGGTCATATTATCAACGAGGAAGGCGTTCACATCGGTGACGACAGAATTAAAGCTATTAAAGAGATGGATTCACCGGAAAATTTGTCTGAAGTTCGTAACTTAATGAGCAGCATCAATTATCTATCTTATTTTATACCACACCTGACGACGAAAGCCAAGCCATTGAACGACTTGTTAAGTCCGAAAAGTGATTTCAGTTGGTGCATTGAATAAGATTGAGCATTAAAAGAATCTAAGAAAAATTAATCAAGGTCCAGCGCTTGCGTGGTTTGACCCTAACAAGAAAACTACTATTTCAGCCGATACATCACCATACGCTATTGGCGCAGCATTAAAGCAAAAAGATGAACAAGGCGGTTACAGAATAGTATCTTACGCATCCAAATCATTGACCAAGGTACAACAAAATAGGGCTCAAACTGAAAAAGAGAGATATGCTCTAGTATGGGCCTGTGAGAGGTTCAAAGATTTCATGAGTGGGTTAGTGGTTACGCTTGAAACAGGCATAAGCCACTAGTGCCTATTTTTCAATCAAAACCATTGGATGAAAACTACAGCGTATGCGTCTTCATCTTATGCGTTATCAATACAAGATACGTCACGTCCCAGGTAAAGAATAGGGTATGGCAGATATCTTATCCCGTCGACCACTTAGCGTGACAGGAGTGGATGAAGATCTCGAAGAACATGTGAATGCATTTGTAAGAGCCATTGTCAGAAATTTACCAGCTGCAGGTGCAAGATTAAATCAGATTATCAACTCACAACGGAATGATCCAGTTTGTTGTCAACTTATCAACTTCAGTAAACAAGGATGGCCAGCTCAGAGAGCACTAAACGCGAAATTAACTGAATATTGGCAATATCGAGGCGGTATTTCGGTCGCAGAAGGACTAATAATGAAATCGTCATCATCCAAAAGAACTCAGAAAAGATATTTTAGATAAAATCCACGATGGACACCTAGGAATTGTCAAGTGTCGCGTAAGAGCGAGAGAACCAATCTGGAGGCCAGGGTTATCTAAAGAGATTGAGACACTTGTTAAACAGTGTAAAATTTGCATTCAAGAAACGACTAATAAACACGAACCTTTGATTCCATCGTCGTTTCCTGATCGACCATGGCAGAAGGTTGCGATGGATTTATTTTATCTCGAAGGAACGACTTATCTTTTAGTCATGGATTATTATTCGCGTTATCCTGAATACGCACTTTTATCTAGTTTGAAAGAGAGCGGAATCATTATTCATCTTAAATTAATATTTGCTAGACATGGCACTCCTGAAGTCGTCTTTAGTGACAACGGGACACATTTCAATCCTGTTCTGACATCCGCATTTAGCACATTTGCCAAGGAGTGGGGTTTTGAACACATCACTTCGAGTCCTAGATATCCACAGAGTAATGAGTTTGCAGATGCGGCGGTAAAAATCATTAAACGGAGTTTCAAAAAGTCCATTGATCCCTACCGTACTCTTCAGAAATATCGTGCAACACCATTGACTAACGGATTTTCACCATCAGAATTACTTGTGGATAGACGGATGCGTACATCCTTACCTACAGCCAGCTCGAATTTGAAACCAAAGATACCTAATCGAAAGATTCTCAAAGAAAGGGAGAATTAAGGATTAATCAACAGAAAAAGAATTATGATCGTCATCACGGCACGAGAGAACTATGAAAGCTAATACCAGGCGAAAAAGTATGGATCGTGGATAAGAGAGCTACTGGCACTGTGGTGCGAAAGTATTCAACTCCTCGGTTGAAGTTCATTTATTTTAAAGACTTAATTTTAGAATTGACGATCCAGTAACTCTTATCTTAATTAAGTTTAAAGTATCCTCCATAAGTATTAGAAACCCCACCTTATTTCTCATTCCCATACCTCACACTAACATAGCCTCTAAATATCCAATCTGCCGCATGTGTTTAAACTATAACTTGTCTAATGATCACCCTAATTTCATTAATTTTAAATAATTATTTATAGTATAATTATTATGTATATTATAATTATTTTTAATTATTTTGTATTTTTTATGTAATTTTTCTTATGAATTTTTGTATCTTTGTACCTGTCCTGTAATTGGATTTTTCTGTTGGACAGATAATAAAATAAATAAGTAAATAAATACATAATTGACACACCAAAACGACAATTGAGCCGAAATCGTTTTCACCTTAGTTCACTTGTAATCAACCAGACGGATGAATTACAACGCGCAACCACTTAACAGGACGTGGAACCCGCCAATGAGCGTAATCAATCGCCAGGATCATCAACTGAGGTTTCTGCTCAACATCAGCCAGGATCAGTTGTTACAAGAAGTGACGGAGTCTCTAAGCGATTAGAGAGATTGATTGACCATATGTGATTTATAAACTATTTCATGATTTGTAAATATTTGTATTTTTAATTGTCAATCTTAATTTCATTTGTAATTGCACTATCGTAACATTGTAATTTAATCATTTCAGTATCGAGCCTAAAAGGGGAGATGTGTTGTTCGGTATTATTATCGCAATATTGAAAACAACTAAAAATCTTCAATATTAAGCACAATCATTTAAATTTTGAAAAGGTAAGTTTAAATATATAATTATTATATAAATAAGAATTACAGATATTAAATTAGATGTTATAATAACAAACCATATCCTATATTCTACATAACCTCTAAATATATGTCATAATAATTATAATTGTGTATTTCTTAAATATATTAATTTTTATTACCATTGTATATTCATAGTGTGATTATTTAATATTCTGTTATAATATAATATCACATTTCTGACAAATAAATCGGGAAATGAATTCTCAATATGTTTGACATGAACCCGTCAATGGCGGCGATCTTGACCCATGGGTATACCCTGGTTATAGAGGTACCCTAGTTACAATAGAACAACATAGGAGATAGGAGTCGCCTATCTATATAGTATATTTACTAGCGAAAACTCGGCTACGCCGAGCTTCCCCTAGGGCTCCGCCGACAGTGTTTTATAATAGTCTTTACGTGCATCCAACCTGTCTACGCACAATGTAAAACCATTTTTTTTTCTCGTTTGCCTCTGCAACCTGGCCACCCAAACAGCCCCAGCTACATGCTCACCCAAACTGCTCACGCAGCATGCCCACCAAAACTGCCCACTGAAACTGCCTACCCAAACAGCTCATCTTAAACTGCCATTCAAACTATCTATTCATACTGCCCCCACTCAAACTACCTATCCATACTGCCCACGGAACCTGTTCAACCAAACTGCCCACTCAAACAGCACACCCAAACTGCCCGGTTAAACTGCCTACTCATACTGCCGACTCAAACTGTCGTAATCTGCAATAACTTCTTTTCTAATGTTCTTGTTGGTGTTGTAGTTGTAAAACTAGATCTAGATGGACTAATAAAAATTATTTTTTTGAACAAATATTTCAAAATTAGAGTAGTTTGAGTGAAGACAACACTTGTCATTTTTGAAGGTTTGAAGTCAGGGACAGAACATGGATAAGACATTTTTTACTAATGGCAACTGTTTGGCGGACTTCTGTGTAAATCGAATGCATGTCGTATACTTTGATTAGTGAAAGTAACATGCATATCTAAATATCTAAGTGATATTCCACTTTTTGCAAATCAAACGTCATTTATGACAACCGAAAAATATTGTTCTCTAGAATAAATTGATGTTCAGATTTAGCTGGTACGTAATTGGTCGACTTTACAGTATTACAACTTGACAAATTATGCAAAATATGTTTCAGATTGTTCCAAATTATAATTTCTTTCAGTTCTCTTTATCATACCGTGAACTATAGAAAGCTACTCTAACCTTCGAGTTTCCCCTAGGGCTTATATATATATATATATATATATATATATATATATATATACAGGGTGTCATATAACTTCAGGTACATATTAGAAGGGCATATAGTTCCTAATGTCCTGATTACGGAACAAAAAGAATTTTTTCAAAATTCCTATAATTAAGGGTAGTTCACTTAAGAAGAACATTTTTTGTACCCCTGGATACTATAATATTTGGAATAGTGAAATTAGTTATAACTATAACAAAATAATTTAACAATGAAATTAATTTATGCAATTACGTAAAGCTTTGTCACACCAATTAAGTTTGGAAGACGTGTATGTAATGAAAAAAAAACACACAACCTATTCAACCAGTGTCCCAAAACTGTTTCCTTTAAAAACCTCAAAAACTAATTATTGAATTTTGAAAAAATTCTTTTTGTTCCGTAATCAGGAGATTAAGAACTATATGCCCTTCTAATATGTACCTAAAGTTATGGGACACCCTGTATATATATATATATATATATATATTTTAGTTGTTTACTTGTACACACAATTCACGAATAGTGCTAAACTTTAACATTTTTCTCAGATATCAAAGATCTCTTCTCTCAAAAAATCTAAATTTTGACAAAAAACAAAAGCCGACCGAGCTATTAAAATTTGCCATCTTAGAATATGATTAAACATTCTTACATTTAAACAATATATTTACAATAATACAGACCGACAAGATGAAACATATAGAAGTTTAACATGGGTATTCAATTGTGCGAAAATTTGTTGTCCTGTATATTTTGGAGCAAAAATTTACAAATAAAATTAATATTTACTTCTAAAAAATCTTTATTTAATACAATAGAATATCTGTTGCACTAGATATATACAAAAAAACATTTTTCTTTAAAAATCAGATATCCTGTCCATGGAAATAAAACAAGATCTTATTTTCGCAGTTCAGTGTTATTGATGTTAATTGTTGTAATCATTGTGTCTACATTGTTATAATTCAGAAATAAATATTCAAATAGTATGATCTTAATTGATATTTTCTTCTGTTTTTTTTTATTTCCATAGCTATATGATATTTGGCGATAATGTCATATTTTACATGCGAATTATTATACTGCCGACAGATGACAGTGCCATCTAAGTGAGTATTAAAATTTATTAGGAAATTATAAAAAACTACATATCCACATTAGAGTAGAGAAACGTAAAATACATAATAATTATATTCTAAGTATAGGGTAATTATTATAATAAGTACTAGTATTGTAGCAGAATATTGATTTAATTTAGAAAATTGTCACGTTAAAATAGTAACAAAAGATGGCGCTAAAGATGGTTATATCAGTCTCACTACGCGAATTGTACACTCCAGGTAAGTGTGTTCTTGACAAGTAATATTTGGGGTGATAACTTATTGTGTAAAATGTAATGTATGAAAATAAACTTAATTAAATTGAAATAAATCATGAAAACACGTATTTTACTTATATTATGATGCAATATAATTGATGAAATACAAATAGAATTTTAAAATGATGTCTTTAAGATTTGGAAATATCCCTAGAATATGTTATTTTCCGACACAAGGTGTTTTCAGATGAAATCTGTATATCTAAAGTCATGAAACAATTAGGTATTTAGATTATGTTCTTAAAAAATAGAATATATTACTCAATATTAAGAGTGTTTGAATGTTGGGACTTGTGAAATGAGTGTAGCTGCAGTGATAGTGAAACATTGTATACCTTCCGTCAGAGATGATGCGACGTTTGTTTTTTAATTTTTAATTATTGTACTTGAAATTAATCTATTATTTATAAAGTGAATCAGCACCTACGATTTCGACTAAGATTTAGTATGAATTGTAAAATGTATATACAGTGTGAAGTAGGCAGCAGTGAATTTTTGTGGACTTTTCTTTTTTTTTTTTTTTTCTTTTACCTATGTATATACCTTGACTTCATTACAGAACACTGCGATGGTATAGGTCATAGATAGGTAAAAAGCAGTCCGTTTTGATGTATAATAAGTCATATTGGCGATATATTCCAAAATGTGTGGAACAGTTTAAATTTTATTCATACAAAATTGTATAATATTGTTTAAAACTATATAATATGATAAATAGAGATAAAAAATAATAATAAATTAATTTAATTGTAAAAAAATGTAATTTTGTTATAAAATACGTAATTAATATGAAATGAATGAAGTCAGATATAGGTAAATATTTATTAAAATAATAATAATAATAATAATAATAATAATAAAAGAACATAAAAAATTATATCTGATAATAATAATAATAATAATAATAATAATAATAATAATAAATAATAAATAATAAATAATAAATAATAAATAATAAATAATAAATAATAAATAATAAATAATAAATAATAAATAATAAATAATAAATAATAAATAATAAATAATAAATAATAAATAATAAATAATAAATAATAAATAATAAATAATAAATAATAAATAATAAATAATAAATAATAAATAATAAATAATAAATAATAAATAATAAATAATAAATAATAAATAATAAATAATAAATAATAAATAATAAATAATAAATAATAAATAATAAATAATAAATAATAAATAATAAATAATAAATAATAAATAATAAATAATAAATAATAAATAATAAATAATAAATAATAAATAATAAATAATAAATAATAAATAATAAATAATAAATAATAAATAATAAATAATAAATAATAAATAATAAATAATAAATAATAAATAATAAATAATAAATAATAAATAATAAATAATAAATAATAAATAATAAATAATAAATAATAAATAATAAATAATAAATAATAAATAATAAATAATAAATAATAAATAATAAATAATAAATAATAAATAATAAATAATAAATAATAAATAATAAATAATAAATAATAAATAATAAATAATAAATAATAAATAATAAATAATAAATAATAAATAATAAATAATAAATAATAAATAATAAATAATAAATAATAAATAATAAATAATAAATAATAAATAATAAATAATAAATAATAAATAATAAATAATAAATAATAAATAATAAATAATAAATAATAAATAATAAATAATAAATAATAAATAATAAATAATAAATAATAAATAATAAATAATAAATAATAAATAATAAATAATAAATAATAAATAATAAATAATAAATAATAAATAATAAATAATAAATAATAAATAATAAATAATAAATAATAAATAATAAATAATAAATAATAAATAATAAATAATAAATAATAAATAATAAATAATAAATAATAAATAATAAATAATAAATAATAAATAATAAATAATAAATAATAAATAATAAATAATAAATAATAAATAATAAATAATAAATAATAAATAATAAATAATAAATAATAAATAATAAATAATAAATAATAAATAATAAATAATAAATAATAAATAATAAATAATAAATAATAAATAATAAATAATAAATAATAAATAATAAATAATAAATAATAAATAATAAATAATAAATAATAAATAATAAATAATAAATAATAAATAATAAATAATAAATAATAAATAATAAATAATAAATAATAAATAATAAATAATAAATAATAAATAATAAATAATAAATAATAAATAATAAATAATAAATAATAAATAATAAATAATAAATAATAAATAATAAATAATAAATAATAAATAATAAATAATAAATAATAAATAATAAATAATAAATAATAAATAATAAATAATAAATAATAAATAATAAATAATAAATAATAAATAATAAATAATAAATAATAAATAATAAATAATAAATAATAAATAATAAATAATAAATAATAAATAATAAATAATAAATAATAAATAATAAATAATAAATAATAAATAATAAATAATAAATAATAAATAATAAATAATAAATAATAAATAATAAATAATAAATAATAAATAATAAATAATAAATAATAAATAATAAATAATAAATAATAAATAATAAATAATAAATAATAAATAATAAATAATAAATAATAAATAATAAATAATAAATAATAAATAATAAATAATAAATAATAAATAATAAATAATAAATAATAAATAATAAATAATAAATAATAAATAATAAATAATAAATAATAAATAATAAATAATAAATAATAAATAATAAATAATAAATAATAAATAATAAATAATAAATAATAAATAATAAATAATAAATAATAAATAATAAATAATAAATAATAAATAATAAATAATAAATAATAAATAATAAATAATAAATAATAAATAATAAATAATAAATAATAAATAATAAATAATAAATAATAAATAATAAATAATAAATAATAAATAATAAATAATAAATAATAAATAATAAATAATAAATAATAAATAATAAATAATAAATAATAAATAATAAATAATAAATAATAAATAATAAATAATAAATAATAAATAATAAATAATAAATAATAAATAATAAATAATAAATAATAAATAATAAATAATAAATAATAAATAATAAATAATAAATAATAAATAATAAATAATAAATAATAAATAATAAATAATAAATAATAAATAATAAATAATAAATAATAAATAATAAATAATAAATAATAAATAATAAATAATAAATAATAAATAATAAATAATAAATAATAAATAATAAATAATAAATAATAAATAATAAATAATAAATAATAAATAATAAATAATAAATAATAAATAATAAATAATAAATAATAAATAATAAATAATAAATAATAAATAATAAATAATAAATAATAAATAATAAATAATAAATAATAAATAATAAATAATAAATAATAAATAATAAATAATAAATAATAAATAATAAATAATAAATAATAAATAATAAATAATAAATAATAAATAATAAATAATAAATAATAAATAATAAATAATAAATAATAAATAATAAATAATAAATAATAAATAATAAATAATAAATAATAAATAATAAATAATAAATAATAAATAATAAATAATAAATAATAAATAATAAATAATAAATAATAAATAATAAATAATAAATAATAAATAATAAATAATAAATAATAAATAATAAATAATAAATAATAAATAATAAATAATAAATAATAAATAATAAATAATAAATAATAAATAATAAATAATAAATAATAAATAATAAATAATAAATAATAAATAATAAATAATAAATAATAAATAATAAATAATAAATAATAAATAATAAATAATAAATAATAAATAATAAATAATAAATAATAAATAATAAATAATAAATAATAAATAATAAATAATAAATAATAAATAATAAATAATAAATAATAAATAATAAATAATAAATAATAAATAATAAATAATAAATAATAAATAATAAATAATAAATAATAAATAATAAATAATAAATAATAAATAATAAATAATAAATAATAAATAATAAATAATAAATAATAAATAATAAATAATAAATAATAAATAATAAATAATAAATAATAAATAATAAATAATAAATAATAAATAATAAATAATAAATAATAAATAATAAATAATAAATAATAAATAATAAATAATAAATAATAAATAATAAATAATAAATAATAAATAATAAATAATAAATAATAAATAATAAATAATAAATAATAAATAATAAATAATAAATAATAAATAATAAATAATAAATAATAAATAATAAATAATAAATAATAAATAATAAATAATAAATAATAAATAATAAATAATAAATAATAAATAATAAATAATAAATAATAAATAATAAATAATAAATAATAAATAATAAATAATAAATAATAAATAATAAATAATAAATAATAAATAATAAATAATAAATAATAAATAATAAATAATAAATAATAAATAATAAATAATAAATAATAAATAATAAATAATAAATAATAAATAATAAATAATAAATAATAAATAATAAATAATAAATAATAAATAATAAATAATAAATAATAAATAATAAATAATAAATAATAAATAATAAATAATAAATAATAAATAATAAATAATAAATAATAAATAATAAATAATAAATAATAAATAATAAATAATAAATAATAAATAATAAATAATAAATAATAAATAATAAATAATAAATAATAAATAATAAATAATAAATAATAAATAATAAATAATAAATAATAAATAATAAATAATAAATAATAAATAATAAATAATAAATAATAAATAATAAATAATAAATAATAAATAATAAATAATAAATAATAAATAATAAATAATAAATAATAAATAATAAATAATAAATAATAAATAATAAATAATAAATAATAAATAATAAATAATAAATAATAAATAATAAATAATAAATAATAAATAATAAATAATAAATAATAAATAATAAATAATAAATAATAAATAATAAATAATAAATAATAAATAATAAATAATAAATAATAAATAATAAATAATAAATAATAAATAATAAATAATAAATAATAAATAATAAATAATAAATAATAAATAATAAATAATAAATAATAAATAATAAATAATAAATAATAAATAATAAATAATAAATAATAAATAATAAATAATAAATAATAAATAATAAATAATAAATAATAAATAATAAATAATAAATAATAAATAATAAATAATAAATAATAAATAATAAATAATAAATAATAAATAATAAATAATAAATAATAAATAATAAATAATAAATAATAAATAATAAATAATAAATAATAAATAATAAATAATAAATAATAAATAATAAATAATAAATAATAAATAATAAATAATAAATAATAAATAATAAATAATAAATAATAAATAATAAATAATAAATAATAAATAATAAATAATAAATAATAAATAATAAATAATAAATAATAAATAGTAAATAGTAAATAGTAAATAGTAAATAGTAAATAGTAAATAGTAAATAGTAAATAGTAAATAGTAAATAGTAAATAGTAAATAGTAAATAGTAAATAGTAAATAGTAAATAGTAAATAGTAAATAGTAAATAGTAAATAGTAAATAGTAAATAGTAAATAGTAAATAGTAAATAGTAAATAGTAAATAGTAAATAGTAAATAGTAAATAGTAAATAGTAAATAGTAAATAGTAAATAGTAAATAGTAAATAGTAAATAGTAAATAGTAAATAGTAAATAGTAAATAGTAAATAGTAAATAGTAAATAGTAAATAGTAAATAGTAAATAGTAAATAGTAAATAGTAAATAGTAAATAGTAAATAGTAAATAGTAAATAGTAAATAGTAAATAGTAAATAGTAAATAGTAAATAGTAAATAGTAAATAGTAAATAGTAAATAGTAAATAGTAAATAGTAAATAGTAAATAGTAAATAGTAAATAGTAAATAGTAAATAGTAAATAGTAAATAGTAAATAGTAAATAGTAAATAGTAAATAGTAAATAGTAAATAGTAAATAGTAAATAGTAAATAGTAAATAGTAAATAGTAAATAGTAAATAGTAAATAGTAAATAGTAAATAGTAAATAGTAAATAGTAAATAGTAAATAGTAAATAGTAAATAGTAAATAGTAAATAGTAAATAGTAAATAGTAAATAGTAAATAGTAAATAGTAAATAGTAAATAGTAAATAGTAAATAGTAAATAGTAAATAGTAAATAGTAAATAGT
Organism: Harpalus rubripes; assembly: GCA_963082715.1. Classification (NCBI taxonomy): domain Eukaryota; kingdom Metazoa; phylum Arthropoda; class Insecta; order Coleoptera; family Carabidae; genus Harpalus; species Harpalus rubripes. The sequence goes on along the minus strand of OY720452.1, from coordinate 39,107,688 downwards.
AAATAGTAAATAGTAAATAGTAAATAGTAAATAGTAAATAGTAAATAGTAAATAGTAAATAGTAAATAGTAAATAGTAAATAGTAAATAGTAAATAGTAAATAGTAAATAGTAAATAGTAAATAGTAAATAGTAAATAGTAAATAGTAAATAGTAAATAGTAAATAGTAAATAGTAAATAGTAAATAGTAAATAGTAAATAGTAAATAGTAAATAGTAAATAGTAAATAGTAAATAGTAAATAGTAAATAGTAAATAGTAAATAGTAAATAGTAAATAGTAAATAGTAAATAGTAAATAGTAAATAGTAAATAGTAAATAGTAAATAGTAAATAGTAAATAGTAAATAGTAAATAGTAAATAGTAAATAGTAAATAGTAAATAGTAAATAGTAAATAGTAAATAGTAAATAGTAAATAGTAAATAGTAAATAGTAAATAGTAAATAGTAAATAGTAAATAGTAAATAGTAAATAGTAAATAGTAAATAGTAAATAGTAAATAGTAAATAGTAAATAGTAAATAGTAAATAGTAAATAGTAAATAGTAAATAGTAAATAGTAAATAGTAAATAGTAAATAGTAAATAGTAAATAGTAAATAGTAAATAGTAAATAGTAAATAGTAAATAGTAAATAGTAAATAGTAAATAGTAAATAGTAAATAGTAAATAGTAAATAGTAAATAGTAAATAGTAAATAGTAAATAGTAAATAGTAAATAGTAAATAGTAAATAGTAAATAGTAAATAGTAAATAGTAAATAGTAAATAGTAAATAGTAAATAGTAAATAGTAAATAGTAAATAGTAAATAGTAAATAGTAAATAGTAAATAGTAAATAGTAAATAGTAAATAGTAAATAGTAAATAGTAAATAGTAAATAGTAAATAGTAAATAGTAAATAGTAAATAGTAAATAGTAAATAGTAAATAGTAAATAGTAAATAGTAAATAGTAAATAGTAAATAGTAAATAGTAAATAGTAAATAGTAAATAGTAAATAGTAAATAGTAAATAGTAAATAGTAAATAGTAAATAGTAAATAGTAAATAGTAAATAGTAAATAGTAAATAGTAAATAGTAAATAGTAAATAGTAAATAGTAAATAGTAAATAGTAAATAGTAAATAGTAAATAGTAAATAGTAAATAGTAAATAGTAAATAGTAAATAGTAAATAGTAAATAGTAAATAGTAAATAGTAAATAGTAAATAGTAAATAGTAAATAGTAAATAGTAAATAGTAAATAGTAAATAGTAAATAGTAAATAGTAAATAGTAAATAGTAAATAGTAAATAGTAAATAGTAAATAGTAAATAGTAAATAGTAAATAGTAAATAGTAAATAGTAAATAGTAAATAGTAAATAGTAAATAGTAAATAGTAAATAGTAAATAGTAAATAGTAAATAGTAAATAGTAAATAGTAAATAGTAAATAGTAAATAGTAAATAGTAAATAGTAAATAGTAAATAGTAAATAGTAAATAGTAAATAGTAAATAGTAAATAGTAAATAGTAAATAGTAAATAGTAAATAGTAAATAGTAAATAGTAAATAGTAAATAGTAAATAGTAAATAGTAAATAGTAAATAGTAAATAGTAAATAGTAAATAGTAAATAGTAAATAGTAAATAGTAAATAGTAAATAGTAAATAGTAAATAGTAAATAGTAAATAGTAAATAGTAAATAGTAAATAGTAAATAGTAAATAGTAAATAGTAAATAGTAAATAGTAAATAGTAAATAGTAAATAGTAAATAGTAAATAGTAAATCATAAATCATAAATAGTAAATAGTAAATAGTAAATAGTAAATAATAAATAGTAAAGAATAAATAGTAAAGAATAAATAATAAATAATAAATAATAAAGAATAAAGAATAAATAATAAATAATAAATAATAAAGAATAAAGAATAAATAATAAATAATAAATAATAAATAATAAATAATAAATAATAAATAATAAATAATAAATAATAAATAATAAATAATAAATAATAAATAATAAATAATAAATAATAAATAATAAATAATAAATAATAAATAATAAATAATAAATAATAAATAATAAATAATAAATAATAAATAATAAATAATAAATAATAAATAATAAATAATAAATAATAAATAATAAATAATAAATAATAAATAATAAATAATAAATAATAAATAATAAATAATAAATAATAAATAATAAATAATAAATAATAAATAATAAATAATAAATAATAAATAATAAATAATAAATAATAAATAATAAATAATAAATAATAAATAATAAATAATAAATAATAAATAATAAATAATAAATAATAAATAATAAATAATAAATAATAAATAATAAATAATAAATAATAAATAATAAATAATAAATAATAAATAATAAATAATAAATAATAAATAATAAATAATAAATAATAAATAATAAATAATAAATAATAAATAATAAATAATAAATAATAAATAATAAATAATAAATAATAAATAATAAATAATAAATAATAAATAATAAATAATAAATAATAAATAATAAATAATAAATAATAAATAATAAATAATAAATAATAAATAATAAATAATAAATAATAAATAATAAATAATAAATAATAAATAATAAATAATAAATAATAAATAATAAATAATAAATAATAAATAATAAATAATAAATAATAAATAATAAATAATAAATAATAAATAATAAATAATAAATAATAAATAATAAATAATAAATAATAAATAATAAATAATAAATAATAAATAATAAATAATAAATAATAAATAATAAATAATAAATAATAAATAATAAATAATAAATAATAAATAATAAATAATAAATAATAAATAATAAATAATAAATAATAAATAATAAATAATAAATAATAAATAATAAATAATAAATAATAAATAATAAATAATAAATAATAAATAATAAATAATAAATAATAAATAATAAATAATAAATAATAAATAATAAATAATAAATAATAAATAATAAATAATAAATAATAAATAATAAATAATAAATAATAAATAATAAATAATAAATAATAAATAATAAATAATAAATAATAAATAATAAATAATAAATAATAAATAATAAATAATAAATAATAAATAATAAATAATAAATAATAAATAATAAATAATAAATAATAAATAATAAATAATAAATAATAAATAATAAATAATAAATAATAAATAATAAATAATAAATAATAAATAATAAATAATAAATAATAAATAATAAATAATAAATAATAAATAATAAATAATAAATAATAAATAATAAATAATAAATAATAAATAATAAATAATAAATAATAAATAATAAATAATAAATAATAAATAATAAATAATAAATAATAAATAATAAATAATAAATAATAAATAATAAATAATAAATAATAAATAATAAATAATAAATAATAAATAATAAATAATAAATAATAAATAATAAATAATAAATAATAAATAATAAATAATAAATAATAAATAATAAATAATAAATAATAAATAATAAATAATAAATAATAAATAATAAATAATAAATAATAAATAATAAATAATAAATAATAAATAATAAATAATAAATAATAAATAATAAATAATAAATAATAAATAATAAATAATAAATAATAAATAATAAATAATAAATAATAAATAATAAATAATAAATAATAAATAATAAATAATAAATAATAAATAATAAATAATAAATAATAAATAATAAATAATAAATAATAAATAATAAATAATAAATAATAAATAATAAATAATAAATAATAAATAATAAATAATAAATAATAAATAATAAATAATAAATAATAAATAATAAATAATAAATAATAAATAATAAATAATAAATAATAAATAATAAATAATAAATAATAAATAATAAATAATAAATAATAAATAATAAATAATAAATAATAAATAATAAATAATAAATAATAAATAATAAATAATAAATAATAAATAATAAATAATAAATAATAAATAATAAATAATAAATAATAAATAATAAATAATAAATAATAAATAATAAATAATAAATAATAAATAATAAATAATAAATAATAAATAATAAATAATAAATAATAAATAATAAATAATAAATAATAAATAATAAATAATAAATAATAAATAATAAATAATAAATAATAAATAATAAATAATAAATAATAAATAATAAATAATAAATAATAAATAATAAATAATAAATAATAAATAATAAATAATAAATAATAAATAATAAATAATAAATAATAAATAATAAATAATAAATAATAAATAATAAATAATAAATAATAAATAATAAATAATAAATAATAAATAATAAATAATAAATAATAAATAATAAATAATAAATAATAAATAATAAATAATAAATAATAAATAATAAATAATAAATAATAAATAATAAATAATAAATAATAAATAATAAATAATAAATAATAAATAATAAATAATAAATAATAAATAATAAATAATAAATAATAAATAATAAATAATAAATAATAAATAATAAATAATAAATAATAAATAATAAATAATAAATAATAAATAATAAATAATAAATAATAAATAATAAATAATAAATAATAAATAATAAATAATAAATAATAAATAATAAATAATAAATAATAAATAATAAATAATAAATAATAAATAATAAATAATAAATAATAAATAATAAATAATAAATAATAAATAATAAATAATAAATAATAAATAATAAATAATAAATAATAAATAATAAATAATAAATAATAAATAATAAATAATAAATAATAAATAATAAATAATAAATAATAAATAATAAATAATAAATAATAAATAATAAATAATAAATAATAAATAATAAATAATAAATAATAAATAATAAATAATAAATAATAAATAATAAATAATAAATAATAAATAATAAATAATAAATAATAAATAATAAATAATAAATAATAAATAATAAATAATAAATAATAAATAATAAATAATAAATAATAAATAATAAATAATAAATAATAAATAATAAATAATAAATAATAAATAATAAATAATAAATAATAAATAATAAATAATAAATAATAAATAATAAATAATAAATAATAAATAATAAATAATAAATAATAAATAATAAATAATAAATAATAAATAATAAATAATAAATAATAAATAATAAATAATAAATAATAAATAATAAATAATAAATAATAAATAATAAATAATAAATAATAAATAATAAATAATAAATAATAAATAATAAATAATAAATAATAAATAATAAATAATAAATAATAAATAATAAATAATAAATAATAAATAATAAATAATAAATAATAAATAATAAATAATAAATAATAAATAATAAATAATAAATAATAAATAATAAATAATAAATAATAAATAATAAATAATAAATAATAAATAATAAATAATAAATAATAAATAATAAATAATAAATAATAAATAATAAATAATAAATAATAAATAATAAATAATAAATAATAAATAATAAATAATAAATAATAAATAATAAATAATAAATAATAAATAATAAATAATAAATAATAAATAATAAATAATAAATAATAAATAATAAATAATAAATAATAAATAATAAATAATAAATAATAAATAATAAATAATAAATAATAAATAATAAATAATAAATAATAAATAATAAATAATAAATAATAAATAATAAATAATAAATAATAAATAATAAATAATAAATAATAAATAATAAATAATAAATAATAAATAATAAATAATAAATAATAAATAATAAATAATAAATAATAAATAATAAATAATAAATAATAAATAATAAATAATAAATAATAAATAATAAATAATAAATAATAAATAATAAATAATAAATAATAAATAATAAATAATAAATAATAAATAATAAATAATAAATAATAAATAATAAATAATAAATAATAAATAATAAATAATAAATAATAAATAATAAATAATAAATAATAAATAATAAATAATAAATAATAAATAATAAATAATAAATAATAAATAATAAATAATAAATAATAAATAATAAATAATAAATAATAAATAATAAATAATAAATAATAAATAATAAATAATAAATAATAAATAATAAATAATAAATAATAAATAATAAATAATAAATAATAAATAATAAATAATAAATAATAAATAATAAATAATAAATAATAAATAATAAATAATAAATAATAAATAATAAATAATAAATAATAAATAATAAATAATAAATAATAAATAATAAATAATAAATAATAAATAATAAATAATAAATAATAAATAATAATAAGCAGAGAGGTACAAAAATAAATAATTTTTATTTAAAATAATCAAATACAATAAATGTATTTAAAATGGTTTCAAAATGACATAAAACTTTTTCAGACTGTCTTCTTAAAAATTTTCACGCATACTCAATTCAAATAATTAGCCTGTATTCTCTGATTTTGTACATTTGACATCATTACAGAATACTGCGATCTATTGTTTTAATGTAAGAATTTTGACCAGTTAATAATTTTTTCCACAAAAACTATGCACAGTAAAAATAAGAGACATATCAAAGGCACTAAGTTGATTTATTCTCTACTATTTAAAGCAAATTCCATCCAAATCGCTGAAACCGTTTCAGTTGTAGCTTTGTCTAAAAATTTCCCGATCGTCGTGATGAATTTTGGGGGGCTTGACCTTTTAGTATTAGGATGTAAAACGGCTGTTTAAGTCGCAAATGCGTGATTTAAAAAATATGATAATCGTTTCAAGTCATAGATAGGTAAAAAGCAGTCCGTTTTGATGTATAATAAGTCATATTGGCGATATATTCCAATATGTGTGGAACAGTTTAAATTTTATTCATACAAAATTGTATAATATTGTTTAAAACTATGTAATATGATAAATAGAGATAAAAAAAATAATAATAAATTAATTTAATTGTAAAGAAAATGTAATTTTGTTATAAAATACGTAATTAATATGAAATGAATGAAGTCAGATATAGGTAAATATTTATTAAAATAATAATAATAATAATAATAATAATAATAATAATAATAATAATAATAATAATAATAATAATAATAATAATAATAATAATAATAACAATAATAATAATAATAAATAATAAATAATAATAATAAGCAGAGAGGTACAAAAATAAATAATTTTTATTTAAAATAATCAAATACAATAAATGTATTTAAAATGGTTTCAAAATGACATAAAACTTTTTCAGACTGTCTTCTTAAAAATTTTCACGCATACTCAATTCAAATAATTAGCCTGTATTCTCTGATTTTGTACATTTGACATCATTACAGAACACTGCGATCTATTGTTTTAATGTAAGAATTTTGACCAGTTAATAATTTTTTCCACAAAAACTATGCACAGTAAAAATAAGAGACATATCAAAGGCACTAAGTTGATTTATTCTCTACTATTTAAAGCAAATTCCATCCAAATCGCTGAAACCGTTTCAGTTGTAGCTTTGTCTAAAAATTTCCCGATCGTCGTGATGAATTTTGGGGGGCTTGACCTTTTAGTATTAGGACTAGCGTAACCTCGGCTTCGCCGAGTTTACCCTAGGGCTCCGCCGATAGTGTTTTATAATAGTTTATACGTACATCCAATCTGTCTACGCACAATTTAAAACTAAAGTGGTAACGCCAACAGTCTTGTCAGATACCCAAGTTCCCCCTTCTATCAAACGAATTAACTTTTTGCATAAAACAAAAGCCAATCAACCTGTCATAAATTTCCACACTTGTGTCTAAAAGTTCGTAACCAGACCTCTCATTTGATACCAAACACGACATATTTCTAGCACCTTTATACAAAAACAAAAGCCGACCGAGATGTGTATTTGTTGACACTTCTATGTTATAGCCCTTCAGAAAAAAATTCACTTGATCCTAATCACGACATGGTTCTGACAACTTTATGTAAAAAACAAAAGCCGGTCAAGTTGATGTCAAAATTTTTCTATAGTTTAGCCATGCAGAAAACTTTTCATTTAATACCAAACAGGATATACAGGTGTTTCATATAAGAGTGCAAGGCGTAGGAGTATGAATTCGGATACCAAAAGAAGGAAAAATCCCAATAAACATTGGTGCTATAACGCTTCCTAACAGAGATACCCAGGATTTTATTAAAAAAAAAAACAGGAAACAGGTTAGTTTTATTTATTATTATATTGGGTCATAAATAATTATTTATAAAAAGAATCCCAGAGCAAGTGTTCAAAATGAAAGACATTACATTCAATAAATAAATCAGTATTATTTAAAAATACTACTGTAAATTATTAAAATATTACATTTTCATTAAATACAGAAGGCTTGGCAATACTTTTTTGTATTAGAAATATTATCAAAATATTAAATAACAGGTGTAATAATTAAATAATTATCGGATTGAAATGAGTGGAATTTTTAATTAATTAAATCTCATTTAAATTTTAAATGAATTAAATGCCATCAGCCAACTATTTTCTGCTATTTCAGTATTACGCTTCATTTAAGATAAATCCTCCGTATCTCTGTTATGAAGCGTTCTAGCACCAATGTTTATTGGGATTTTTTTCATGTTGGTGTCTAGAATTCATACTCCGAAGCCTTACATAGTTACATGAAACACCCTGTATTTCTGACAAATTTATACGAAAAACAAGAAATGTTTTCTCATGGACTGTCATAGAGAATTGTCAAAAATACGACAGCTCGATCGGCTATTCTTTTTTGCATAAAATTGTCAATAATATTTCGGAAGTGTAGTATCTATAGCTGAGTGCACGATGTATAATGTATTACAAAGAATGGTTAAATAACCGGGTTAGTTCATACAGTATGCCGCTAGATGTCAGGTTTTTTGCGACCCGGTTTTTACAAAAATATTTGAAATAGTAAATTATTCCTATATAACGCACAATATTTTATATTTTCAATACATTACCTTTTATCTTTTGTCAGTTCTATGTATGTATTTTATACAAATTCCATACAACAGGCTTCTATAATTTCAGTAAAATTATAAAATAAACATTGTCATGTACTTGACACTGACATCTTTCAATCTGAATTTTCTTAATCGTAGTACCTGTTTCTATGGTTATGGCATGGCTGGCTGCTACATAAAATTATATAAATAAAAAATTGAAATAGCGCTACTTCCGAAGTAACGTTACTTCAAGAGGTGAAAATTCGGGTCTATATCTCTTTATTTGATCCATACCCTGTTGTGCATCCTATAGCAGAACATTTTCTATTTAAACGCGAACTTATTTTGACCGCAACCGACACACTGCGGCACACCAACTGCCAAACGCCTGTCAAATGGTAACGGGTCGCGTTAGCTTCTTTTGTACCAGCTAGTTATGTCAACTCATCTCGTACTCTCACCTATAGATACTACACCGTGGTAGGAACTGATGAAAACATATAATGAAATGAACAAATGCTGCGCATTTTATGCGAGCAAACAGGAAGAAATTACAGGATAAATATAAACATAATACAAGGTGACCATTTTATATGTTCCCGCGTGAAATTTTAAGAATAAGCAAAACCAAATATATTTTATAAGCCACTTGGTGAATATTAGTACTTTAAATCGAATAATCACAGTAGGTATAAGAGCAAAACAAAATTTTAAAAACCAAGTCACTTATGAAATGTATCATGGATTGCCTAATCATGAATTTTCAGGCGGGAACTTTTAAAATGCGGACCCTGTATTAGTAACATGTATATTAGTACACAATACTAAATTTAAAGATAAAAATAAATCAAACAAAACTAAAAGATGTGATATTTTAATTCTAGAGTAAACAGTTAGTTACAAACTGCAGAAAAGTAAGTACTTACATTACATTAGATCTGAACTTTTACAACGAATTTGAAAATATATCAATAAAGTTTGGATTGTTAAAAATGATAGGTATTAAAGATTACTTTTCTGGCTCATGCTGTATGATTATGTAATTTAAAATATTTTTTATTAGTACGATACAATAATTGGGAATAAAAGAATTTTAATATAGATAATTTTAACGTAATATAAGAAAATAAAATACAGACTAAATTCTATACCGTTTTAAAATAGATATCGAATTATGTATAATCTGAAATAATTTTAAACGTAATGTAAGAAAATGAATTACCAAAAAAGAACAGAGTAAAACATACTATCTAAAATTATTGAATTGTCTTGTTCCAGACTATGATTTTCCTGTGCACGTCTTAAAATCATTATATATACCTATATATACAATCGGTTTATAACGTTGTATCATGTCTTCCGATGCGAATTCTCCACTGGTCTTGCCATAGATCTTCATTCTCTCTTATTTCTTCTTGGATTCCTGCTACCCAATTCCTTCTAGGTCTCCCTCTTTTCTTTTTGCCGCTATGAGTTTACTGTTTTATGTGTTTTGCCATTACTCATTTGCTGTACGTGATCGTACCATCTTAATTGACTTGTTTTTATATCATCGGTTATAGTAATTGATACATGCATAATTTGTCATTAACATATCAAATATGACATGACAATGTTTATCTTTTTAATTTTGTACATCGATTGTGATATTATTCCTACCTTTCTGATCCTTTTCGACGTGTTTCCTTATACATTTTCCAAAATTCTATTTACAAAATAAAATATGTAACATAATAATAAACATGGCTTAAAATCATTACATATACCTACCTTGTTAAATTCATCATCTTTTCTTTAATTATTACATATTATTTAAACATTTTATTACATTTAAAGGGAAGAAAACTGATAATTTGTCATCATTGACATTGACATAACAGCGTTTATCATCTTAAATTTTCAAGGAAAACTGTGATCGTTACTGTGAAAAATATTGTTTAGTTAGAAATATTTGTTTTTTACCTAGTTACTTATGACACATTTGGTAACACTGTCCAAGTACATATGAACCGTCAAATTTTATAATTTTTAATTAAAATGGTTTAGACCTTTATTACCTGTGCGGATATAATTGCCCATTCTCAAAATGTATAATTGTGAATTAAACTTCTTTCAAATTGTCTCCATTTCATAAATATTTCCATTTAAAGGTTCAAAATGACATGACAAACATGGCGTTCTTCGTCTTAAATTTTCAAGGAAAACTGTGATCGTTACTGTGAAAAATATTTTTTCTGTCCCAATTTTCAATCTTTAATATTTTTTTACTCGAAAACTATGCATCCTACAGAAATTCGTCCCATTAGAAGGGCCCTGAAGCCAAACATTTCCTACGACTTGGTAAAAATATTATGAAAATCGGTCGCACCGTTTAAGCTGTAGCCTTGTCTAAAGTTGGGCGATCGTCGTGATGAATTCAAATATATATAGAACTATAGATAGTGAATCTGATCGTTTAGTATTAGGATGTAAAACGGCTTATTAAGTCGCAAATGCGTGATTTAAAAAATATGATAATCGTTTCAAGTCATAGATAGGTAAAAACCAGTCCGTTTTGATGTATAATAAGTCATATTGGCGATATATTCCAAAATGTGTGGAACAGTTTAAATTTTATTCATACAAAATTGTATAATATTGTTTAAAACTATGTAATATGATAAATAAAGATAAAAAATAATAATAAATTAATTTTATTGTAAAAAAAATGTAATTTTGTTATAAAATACGTAATTAATATGAAATGAATGAAGTCAGATATAGGTAAATATTTATTAAAATAATAATAATAATAATAATAATAATAATAATAATAATAATAATAATAATAATAATAATAATAATAATAATAATAGTAATAATAATAATAATAAAAGAACATAAAAAATTATATCTGATGATAATAATAATAATAATAATAATAAATAATAAATAATAAATAATAATAATAAGCAGAGAGGTACAAAAATAAATAATTTTTATTTAAAATAATCAAATACAATAAATGTATTTAAAATGGTTTCAAAATGACATAAACCTTTTTCAGACTGTCTTCTTAAAAATTTTCACGCATACTCAATTCAAATAATTAGCCTGTATTCTCTGATTTTGTACATTTGACATCAGTACAGAGAACTTTGATCTATTGTTTTAATGTAAGAATTTTGACCAGTTAATAATTTTTTCCACAAAAACTATGCACAGTAAAAATAAGAGACATATCAAAGGCACTAAGTTGACTTATTCTCTACTATTTAAAGCAAATTCCATCCAAATCGCTGAAACCGTTTCAGTTGTAGCTTTGTCTAAAAATTTCCCGATCGTCGTGATGAATTTTGGGGGGCTTGACCTTTTAGTATTAGGACTAGCGTAACCTCGGCTTCGCCGAGTTTTCCCTAGGGCTCCGCCGATAGTGGTTTATGATGCCCACGCAACATGCCCACCCAAACTGCCCACGCAACATGCCCACCCAAACTGCCCACGCAACATGCCCACCCAAACTGCCCACGCAACATACCCACCCAAACTGCCCACGCAACATGCCCACCCAAACTGCCCACGCAACATGCCCACCCAAACTGCCCACGCAACATTCCCACCCAAACTGCCCACGCAACATGCCCACCCAAACTGCCCACGCAACATGCCCACTCAAACTGCCCACGCAACATGCCCACCCAAACTGCCCACGCAACATGCCCACCCAAACTGCCCACGCAACATGCCCACCCAAACTGCCCACGCAACATGCCCACTCAAACTGCCCACGCAACATGCCCGCCCAAACTGCCCACGCAACATGCCCACCCAAACTGCCCACGCAACATGCCCACCCAAACTGCCCACGCAACATGCCCACCCAAACTGCCCACGCAACATGCCCACGCAACATGCCCACTCAGACTGCCCACGCAACATGCCCACGCAACATGCTCACGCAAAATGCCCACCCAAACAACACACTCAGACTGCCCACGCAACATGCCCATGCAACATGCTCACGCAAAATGCCCACCCAAACTGCCCACTCACACTCTCTTTTCTGGCTCATGCTGTATGATTATGTAATTTAAAAGATTTTTTATTAGTACGATACAATAATTGGCACCCCCCGCAATGGCCTTGAGGATATATTTATTTATTTATAAATAAATAAATCAATAATTAAATAAATAAAAAATAAATAATTAAATACATATATTAATTAAGAAATTAATAAATTAATTAATAAGTAAATAAATAAATACATAAATACATAAATAAATAAATAAATAAATACATATACATAAATAAATATATAAATTAAATAAATAAATAAATTAACAAATTAACAAATTAACAAATTAACAAATTAATAAATTAATAAATTAATAAATTAATAAATTAATAAATTAATAAATTAATAAATTAATAAATTAATAAATTAATAAATTAATAAATTAATAAATTAATAAATTAATAAATTAATAAATTAATAAATTAATAAATTAATAAATTAATAAATTAATAAATTAATAAATTAATAAATTAATAAATTAATAAATTAATAAATTAATAAATTAATAAATTAATAAATTAATAAATTAATAAATTAATAAATTAATAAATTAATAAATTAATAAATTAATAAATTAATAAATTAATAAATTAATAAATTAATAAATTAATAAATTAATAAATTAATAAATTAATAAATTAATAAATTAATAAATTAATAAATTAATAAATTAATAAATTAATAAATTAATAAATTAATAAATTAATAAATTAATAAATTAATAAATTAATAAATTAATAAATTAATAAATTAATAAATTAATAAATTAATAAATTAATAAATTAATAAATTAATAAATTAATAAATTAATAAATTAATAAATTAATAAATTAATAAATTAATAAATTAATAAATTAATAAATTAATAAATTAATAAATTAATAAATTAATAAATTAATAAATTAATAAATTAATAAATTAATAAATTAATAAATTAATAAATTAATAAATTAATAAATTAATAAATTAATAAATTAATAAATTAATAAATTAATAAATTAATAAATTAATAAATTAATAAATTAATAAATTAATAAATTAATAAATTAATAAATTAATAAATTAATAAATTAATAAATTAATAAATTAATAAATTAATAAATTAATAAATTAATAAATTAATAAATTAATAAATTAATAAATTAATAAATTAATAAATTAATAAATTAATAAATTAATAAATTAATAAATTAATAAATTAATAAATTAATAAATTAATAAATTAATAAATTAATAAATTAATAAATTAATAAATTAATAAATTAATAAATTAATAAATTAATAAATTAATAAATTAATAAATTAATAAATTAATAAATTAATAAATTAATAAATTAATAAATTAATAAATTAATAAATTAATAAATTAATAAATTAATAAATTAATAAATTAATAAATTAATAAATTAATAAATTAATAAATTAATAAATTAATAAATTAATAAATTAATAAATTAATAAATTAATAAATTAATAAATTAATAAATTAATAAATTAATAAATTAATAAATTAATAAATTAATAAATTGTAGCGCCAAAATTCAAAATTGTGCCGTTGCCTTGGTCCCGATAGGTGGCAGCACCAGCTGACACGATTATTATGATTCCCGCGCTGTGTTCCCGCGCAATGTAACCTAACTATATATATTTTGTGAATGCTGATGTATAAAGCATGTAAATAAAAGTGTGTAAGAAAACATTTTCACTCGTGTATTAATAACCAGTGTTATGAGTACAGATCAGAAAACCCCCGGGAAAATAAATAACCCGTAACAGTGGCGCAACAACGTGGGACCGGTTCGGTTTTTGTTCTGAACATTTGTAGATAATACAAAAAGTCTTTAATTCGTGACAAAGTAACAATAAGCAATCGTTTGCAAAGTAAGTGTGCGGTTGAACCACTACTTTACCATTCGCGGAAGCTGTTGAACGTGTTCGTGTTGATCACCGAATTAAAGAAGTAGTGAAAAGTATTAAAAACAAGTGAAAATGTCGTCAGACGAAGAACAAGTACAAGAAAATGTTACTACTCAACCAGTTCCAGTAGTAATGATGTCTAATGACCAAATCGCTCAACTCTTAAATGGAATTCAAGTACAAATGATGAATCTTCAGCGTGCAACAACTCCTGTATCAAATACAAGTGATGTAAGTAATTCGAATAAAGGTAGCTTTGCGAAGTGTACTGCTCGTTTTGGAGGACAAGACGAAGACGTTGATGCTTTCGTTGATTCAATCGAAACATATAAAGAGTGCACGGGAATTTCAAACGAAAATGCTTTGCGAGGTTTAACAATGCTTCTAGTAAATCATGCAGCAACTTGGTGGCAAGGGATAAAGGCTGATGTAAGTGACTGGAATGAAGCTATAAAACTAATCAAGAATGCGTACGGACCAAGGAAACCGAATTATATGATTTACCGAGAACTTTTTGAGAAAGAACAAGATGATAATACTATCACTGAGTTTTTCGTAAGTAATGCAAGAGCTCTTATCTCAAAATTGACAGAAGTTCCATCCGAGTGTATCCAAATAGACATGGTTTACGGTTTATTGCATCGGAAGATTAGAAAGCGACTTCCTCGAGAGGATATCTCAACATTTCAAGAGCTAATTACTAGAGCTAGAGTTGTTGAACAAACCATGTATGAGGCTGACCGAAGCAAGAAGTCTAAAGAGCAGATCAAGAATAATAATGAAGCAAAGAATAAACGACCGAAGTGTAAATATTGCCAACGATTTGGACACATTGAAGAAGAATGTAGGAAGAAAACGATAGGGGTACAGGGATCTTCAAAGAAAACAGAAGTAATGAACAAACAGACAGACAAAACTAATCCTTTGGCATGTTATGGATGTGGAACGATAGGAGTAATTAGATCCAAGTGTAGTAAATGTAATCCACCGAAGGATGTTCCAACACAAGAGAAGGTGACGTTCTGTACTGCAAATATTGCCGATAAAAATACAATCAGGCCTATTCTACCTATTAAAATAAATGGAATGTTTGGAACTGCTTTAGCTGATTCTGGAGCTCAAGCAAACATAGCAAGTAATTCATTATATAAAGTATTGGTACAAACAGGTCAAGAATTTGCTGAAGAAGAAATAACAATTGCATATGCAGATTCCATACCGCAGCGTAAAGTTGTTTTAAAGACAACAGTTTCTGTAAAGATCAAGGAGAAAGAAGTGTTAACCACATTCCTAGTCTTACCGGACAACAGCGAAAATACCACCTTACTAGGAGTGGATTTCCTGGAAAAAGCTGGTGTTGTAATGTGTCTACCCCAGAGAACGTGGTACCTTATTGAAGATCCGACTACTCAGTATGACTATGAAAAAGATTCGAACCATGAGGATGAGGGTAAGCCCACTAGTTTAGCAAATATCTCAATATGTAATTTACGTGCAGATGAGGGGAGTGCCTTACAACCAAATGAACGAGAAGCGCTGCAACAGATCCTGCAAGATCATCAGGAAACTTTCGACCCTATTGAAGATGCTACACCGTTCGCTGAACATTGCATAAATACAGGCAACAATCCACCAATCTCATTACCTCCATACAAGATATCAGCTGCGAAGAAAGAATTTTTGAAGAAAGAATTGGATCGACTTCAAGAGAGTAACGTCATCGAAGAGTGTGAGTCACCATGGAGTGCTCCGGTAGTCCTAGTCCCAAAACAAAGTGGAGATCTGCGTCTGTGTGTGGACTATCGTCGGCTAAACGCAGTGACCGAAGGAGACACATATCCGATGCCGAATATAGAAGATTTGCTGCAGAATTCTAAGAAAACGAACTTCATGTCGACCATAGACCTCCAATCGGGGTACTGGCAGGTAAACATTCGTGAAAGTGACCGGGATAAAACATGCTTTGTGACGTGTTTCGGAACGTACCGTTTCAAACGAATGGCAATGGGACTCAAAAATGCACCAGCCACGTTCCAAAGACTCATCGACAAATTCCGTATCGGTTTAAGTGATTTAAGTGTATTCACATATCTGGATGACATTCTGATCGTCTCTGATACTTTCCAAGAACATTTGTCGGACTTAAAGCGTGTCTTTGAACAATTACACAAATTCAAATTAAAGGCAAGACGTGATAAGTGTGTATTTGTTAGGAATGAAATAAAATTCCTTGGACATGTTATTACAAAAGAAGGTGTTAAAGTGAATTCGGACAAAGTGAGCGCGATCCGCGACATGCCGCAACCGCGTAATTTGAAACATTTGCGTACATTCTTACAAACGTGCAGTTGGTACCGGAAGTTTGTGCCGAACTTCTCAAGAATTGCGGAACCTTTAACCAAGTTGACACGTAAAGACGTATCATGGAAGTGGGATAATGAACAAGAAATCGCCTTCACACAGCTGAAAGAATTGCTAACCACAGCACCGATTCTTCGACAAGCCGATCCAAAACTGCCGTACATAATACGTACTGATTCAAGTGATTATGCACTTGGAGCTGCATTAATGCAGGGGGAGGGGAATGATGAGCTACCAATAGAATATGCGAGCCGTCTTTTGTCTTCTGCCGAGCGAAACTATACTACTACAGAACGTGAAGCTCTTGCCGTAGTGTACGCTGTCAAGAAGTTTCGTGACTATATAGAAGGGAAAGAAGTCCGTATCTGTACTGATCATCAACCTCTACGGTGGTTATTCTCTATTAAAACTCCAACAGGACGTCTAGCACGGTGGGCATTAACTCTTCAAGCCTATGACATAAAAATTGAGTATACTCCAGGGAAAAACAACGTTGTGGCAGATACGTTGTCCCGTCCAAATTGTCGTGAATCTGATACTTGTTCCATTTGCACCATCTCAGTGGAAGTGCCCACACATACTGCTGAAGAAACTCGAGGTGAACAAATGAAAGATCCTGAAATTAAAAAAATTATTGTTTCCTTAGAAGATACAAACTGTGATAATGCTATTCGTTGGACAGAAAGAGGGTACATCATGTCACGTGGAGTACTGTACCGCTATTTTGATGAAGAAAATGAAGAACCGCAACTAGTTGTACCAGAGCATGAACGTACCATTATCTTACAGAAATACCACGATGCCCCAGAAGCAGGTCACTATGGTGTCGAGAAAACGCACAAGCGTATTTCTACAAAATACTACTTCACTGGTATGAGGAAATATATTGAAGATTACATCCGTAAATGTCCAGCCTGTCAACGCTACAAAATTTCAAATATGAAGCCTTCCGGATTACTTCAAACGCCAGTACCTGCACAACGATTTGAAGTCCTGTCTGTAGACCTGTTCGGACCGCTACCAGTAACTCATGAGGGTTATCGTTGGATCCTAATTGTAGAAGATATCGCTAGTAAATGGATAGAGGTATTCCCATTGAAAATCGCATCTGCTGAAGCATGCACAACTATCTTGATAGAAGAAGTATTTTTGCGCTATGGTATGCCACGGAAAATCCGAAGTGATAACGGGGTCCAATTTGTTAGCGCAGTGATGCAGAAGGTCATGTACTGTTTTGGCATTAAACAGTCTTACACTCCCGTATATCATCCTGCAGGAAATCCTGTGGAGCGCAAGAATAGGGATATGAAAACCCAGTTGTCAATTTTAGTGGAGGGAGACCATCGGAATTGGTCTGAGAAACTCCCACTGATACGTTTTGCTATGAATACTGCTATTTCAGAAACTACAGGCCGCAGTCCAAGTTATATAACATTTGGAAGAGAAATGCGATCCTTGGCGGACGTTACAAGCGACCTAAGAGCTGTTATAGAAGCGGAAAATTACGTGCCACAAATTACACCATATCTGCAAAGATTCGCAAGTTCAATGAGTGAGGTTAAGGAGCGAGTCGAACGAGTTCAAGACCAGAGGAAAAACCACGCTGATAAGCACCGACGACCTGCTCCGCAATATGCCGTTGGTGACTTGGTGCTCGTCACCACTCATTTACTGAGCCAAGCAGACAAGAATATTACGTCTAAGTTTGCAACGAAGAGGGACGGCCCCTATGAGATCCTGGAGAAAATCTCTCCCACTGCATATGAACTAGCAACATACCCAAAAAAGGAACCAATTGGTAAGTACCATGTTACAGATCTAACTCCTTATGTTGAGAAGGAAAAGAGTGACACCACGACGCCAGTCCATCCTATTAGAAAACGTGGACGACCCAGGAAGGAGGTCCCCGAGACCAATCCTACTGCTCCACGACCTAGAGGACGCCCACGGAAATGATCTGAAATTATTCCCGGGACGGCCAAATAATTTCAAGGGGGAGACTGTAGCGCCAAAATTCAAAATTGTGCCGTTGCCTTGGTCCCGATAGGTGGCAGCACCAGCTGACACGATTATTATGATTCCCGCGCTGTGTTCCCGCGCAATGTAACCTAACTATATATATTTTGTGAATGCTGATGTATAAAGCATGTAAATAAAAGTGTGTAAGAAAACATTTTCACTCGTGTATTAATAACCAGTGTTATGAGTACAGATCAGAAAACCCCCGGGAAAATAAATAACCCGTAACAAAATTAATAAATTAATAAATTAATAAATTAATAAATTAATAAATTAATAAATTAATAAATTAATAAATTAATAAATTAATAAATTAATAAATTAATAAATTAATAAATTAATAAATTAATAAATTAATAAATTAATAAATTAATAAATTAATAAATTAATAAATTAATAAATTAATAAATTAATAAATTAATAAATTAATAAATTAATAAATTAATAAATTAATAAATTAATAAATTAATAAATTAATAAATTAATAAATTAATAAATTAATAAATTAATAAATTAGTAAATTAGTAAATTAGTAAATTAGTAAATTAATAAATTAATAAATTAATAAATTAATAAATTAATAAATTAATAAATTAATAAATTAGTAAATTAATAAATTAAGAAATTAGTAAATTAATAAATTAGTAAATTAATAAATTAAGAAATTAAGAAATTAATAAAATAATAAATTAATAAATTAATAAATAAATGTATAAATAAATATATAAATAAATATACAAACAAATAAATATATAAATAAATAATTATATAAATAAATTAATCTCGGAAACTATAGAAGATCGGACCCATGTTGATTAAACTTTTTACTCACTTGAAATGCATCATGGATTGCCTAATCATGAATTTTCAGGCGGGAACTTTTAAAATGCGCAGCCTGTATTAGGAACATGTATATGAGTACACAATACTAAATTTAAAGATAAAAATAAATCAAACAAAACTAAAAGATGTGATATTTTAATTCTAGAGTAAACAGTTAGTTACAAACTGCAGAAAAGTAAGTACTTACATTACATTAGATCTGAACTTTTACAACGAATTTGAAAATATATCAATAAAGTTTGGATTGTTAAAAATGATAGGTATTAAAGATTACTTTTCTGGCTCATGCTGTATGATTATGTAATTTAAAATATTTTTTATTAGTACGATACAATAATTGGGAATAAAAGAATTTTAATATAGATAATTTTAACGTAATATAAGAAAATAAAATACAGACTAAATTCTATACCGTTTTAAAATAGATATCGAATTATGTATAATCTGAAATAATTTTAAACGTAATGTAAGAAAATGAATTACAAAAAAAGAACAGATTAAAACATACTATCTAAAATTATTGAATTGTCTTGTTCCAGACTAAGATTTTCCTGTACACGTCTTAAAATCATTACATATACCTATATATACAATCGGTTTATAACGTTGTACCATGTCTTCCGATGCGAATTCTCCACTGGTCTTGCCATAGATCTTCATTCTCTTATTTCTTCTTGGATTCCTGCTACCCAATTCCTTCTAGGTCTCCCTCTTTTCTTTTTGCCGCTAGGAGTTTACTGTGGTATGTGTTTTGCCATTACTCATTTGCTGTACGTGATCGTACCATCTTAATTGACTTGTTTTTATATCATCGGTTATAGTAATTGATACATGCATAATTTGTCATTAACATATCAAATATGACATGACAATGTTTATCTTTTTAATTTTGTACATAGATTGTGATATTATTCCTACCTTTCTGATCCTTTTCGACGTGTTTCCTTACACATTTTCCAAAATTCTATTTACAAAATAAAATATGTAACATAATAATAAACATGGCTTAAAATCATTACATACACCTACCTTGTTAAATTCATCATCTTTTCTTTAATTATTACATATTATTTAAACATTTTATTGCATTTAAAAGGAAGAAAACAGATAATTTGTCATCATTGACATTGACATAACAGCGTTTATCGTCTTAAATTTTCAAGGAAAACTGTGATCGTTACTGTGAAAAATATTGTTTAGTTAGGAATATTTGTTTTTGCCTAGTTACTTATGACATATTTGGTAACACTGTTCAAGTACATATGAAACGTCAAAATTTATAATTTTTAATTAAAATGTTTTAGGCCTTTTTTACCTGTGCGGATATAATTGCCCATTCTCAAAATTTATAATTATGAATTAAACTTCTTTCAAATTGTCTCCATTTCATAAATATTTCCATTTAAAGGTTCAAAATGACATGACAAACATGGCGTTCTTCGTCTTAAATTTTTCACAGAGAACTATGATCATTACAGTGACCTATTGTTTCTGTCCCAATTTTCAATCTTTAATAATTTTTTACTCCAAAACTATGCAACCTACAGAAATTCGTCCCATTAGAAGGGCCCTGAAGCCAATCATTTCCTACAACTTGGTACATATTTCATGAAAATCGGTCGCTCCGTTTAAGCTGTAGCCTTGTCTAAAGTTTGGCGATCGGCTTTTTGATTAAAGAATATATAGAAAGATCCTCTAACTGTTTAGTATATAGGATGTAAAACGGCGTATTAAGTCGCAAATGCGTGATTTAAAAAATATGATAATCGTTTCAAGTCATAGATAGGTAAAAAGCAGTCCGTTTTGATGTATAATAAGTCATATTGGCGATATATTCCAAAATGTGTGGAACAGTTTAAATTTTATTCATACAAAATTGTATAATATTGTTTAAAACTATGTAATATGATAAATAAAGATAAAAAATAATAATAAATTAATTTTATTGTAAAAAAAATGTAATTTTGTTATAAAATACGTAATTAATATGAAATGAATGAAGTCAGATATAGGTAAATATTTATTAAAATAATAATAATAATAATAATAATAATAATAGTAATAATAATAATAAAAGAACATAAAAAATTATATCTGATGATAATAATAATAATAATAAATAAATAATAAATAATAATAATAAGCATGGAGGTACAAAAATAAATAATTTTTATTTAAAATAATCAAATGCAATAAATGTATTTAAAATGGTTTCAAAATAACATAAACCTTTTTCAGACTGTCTTCTTAAAAATTTTCACGCATACTCAATTCAAATAATTAGCCTGTATTCTCTGATTTTGTACATTTGACATCAGTACAGAGAACTTTGATCTATTGTTTTAATGTAAGAATTTTGACCAGTTAATAATTTTTTCCACAAAAACTATGCACAGTAAAAATAAGAGACATATCAAAGGCACTAAGTTGATTTATTCTCTACTATTTAAAGCAAATTCCATCCAAATCGCTGAAACCGTTTCAGTTGTAGCTTTGTCTAAAAATTTCCCGATCGTCGTGATGAATTTTGGGGGGCTTGACCTTTTAGTATTAGGACTAGCCTAACCTCGGCTTCGCCGAGTTTACCCTAGGGCTCCGCCGATAGTGTTTTATAATAGTTTATACGTACATCCAATCTGTCTACGCACAATTTAAAACCAAAGTGCTAACGCCAACAGTCTTGTCAGATACCCAAGTTCCCCCTTCTATCAAACGAATTAACTTTATGCATAAAACAAATGCCAATGAACGTGTCAGAAATTTTTACACATGTATCTAACAGTCCTTAATTAGACCTCTCATTTGATACCAAACACGGCATATTTCTAACACCTTTATGCACAAAACAAAAGCCGACTGAGATGTCTAATTGTTAACACTTCCATATCAGCAGACAAAATTTCAGTTGATCCCAATCACGACAGGGTTCAGACAAGTCTATGCGAAAAACAAAACCCAATGGAGTTGATGTCTAAATTTTGGAAGTTCTATAATTTAGCCAGACAGAAAACTTTTCATTTAATACCGACCAAAATATATTTCTGACAAACTACAAGAAATGTTTTGTCAAGGGCTATCATGGAGAAATGTCAAAAATACGACAGCTCAGTCGGCTACCGTTTTCTTGCAAAAAGTTGTCAATAATATTTCAGAAGTATAATCAAAAAATGCAGTTAAATATAATTTTTCGACATACCTACATACCAGGTGGCACTCCAAATCCGTTACATGGGCATTTAACATGGGAAAACTGTTTATCCGTGCGCGTTGCTTTCCAAATTATTTCAAAAAAAAATACTTCAAATAAAAGTTGTAGATCATGAAATTCTGCATTTGAATCAAGAAAAAAATTAATTGTGCATGCTTTGTAACGGCAGAAATTGCAAACGAAAATATCGAAAATCACCTCAAAAATAGTGATAGCCATAAAATTAAAACAAACAGCATAACAAATGTAATTTTTTTACGTTATTGAAAAAGTCTCAATATTTGACAGTTAAATCATCAATCATTTGTTTGTCTCTTTGTTTTAATAGAACATTTCAGAAATTTATAGCGCATGTGCCAAGTGTTAGACTGCGACAAAACGTTAGTGCCGATTGCCGTATACCCGTCCTTGTTTATATGACAGTTCTGTCAATTTTACAGTTTTGTTTTTGTTTTGTTGGTTTCGTTTTTCAAATAATTATGACGGGTACTAAACTTCTGGGCCACAAAATATTGCCATTTGAAATATTTTGTCTGGTTTAGAAAATAAAAAGTTAGGTTAGGTATAATAATGCAATTTTTATAATTGATTGATTAATGGACTTCATTTTTTCACATAGTAAAATAACTTTTTATTTGTAAAATAAGAATTGGAATCATATCTTATACTCAAATTCATATTAACAACTTCTGTGTAGTTCTAAAATTTAAAACAGAATACCGGGGTCGCGTATATATTTGAAATACCACCATTTAAGAGGCATATTTACCCCTGTGCTGAAATATGAAGCGAAAACTCAAATAAATTGTTCCTCTACTAGAACTATTAACATTTTAAAAAATTCAACACAAACTTACTTGCAATATTAACCTGTATTTTAAAAAAATAATTATTGAAATTTATTAGTATTTGACTTTGATTTTATGGGAAATTCGAGAAATTCTGTTTTGCCTATAAAATCAAAGTCAAATATTAATAGATTTCAATAATTATTTTTTTTAAATGTAGGTTAATATCGCAAGTAGGTTTGGGTTGTGTCGAATTTTTTTAAATGTTGATAGTTCTAGTCCAGGAACAATTTATTTGAATTTTCGCTTCATATTTCAACACAGGGGTAAATATGCCCTAACTTTTTAGTTCAAAAAGTGGTCGCTCAAATTTCTGAAATGGTCTATTCCATGGCTAGTGCTATTAAACTAAAATTTTCATATTTAATTTCTAGAGTTACTAAACTTACGAAATGGATTTTGTTTATTAATATGAAAGTAGAATTTTATTGATTGGTAGGTACTGATAAAAACATATAATGAAATGAAAAAATGCTGCGCGTTTTATGCGAGCAAACAGGACAAAATGTCTTAATTACAGGATAAATACAGTGTGTTCAAAAAAAATTCCTAACTCGGAGTAGGCTATGTACAAAGAGACGTATGTCAATTATTTAAGCGTCAATTTGATTTAAAATATTGTCAAAAGTGTTTTGCAAAGAAATCAAGGCTTTTCAAATCAGAAAACGGCGAATGTCGATAAACTGTAGCCTTTGACAACTTGACTTTTGAATTGAATATTGATCAAACACACGTTTCTCTGTTCATAGCCTACTCCGAGTTAAGATTTTTTTTAACACACTATAAACATAATATTAATAACACGTCTATGAGTACACAATACTAAATTTAAAGGTAAAAATAAATAAAAAAAACTCAAAAATATGATATTTTAATTCTAAAGTAAACAATTAGTTACAAACTGTAGAAAAGTAAATAGTTACATTACATTAATAAAGTTTGGATTGTTATTAAAGGGGAAAAATGCAAGACTCACAGGTATACAAGATTACTTTTGTGGCTTATGCTGTATGATTATGGCCCAGTTGCATAAAACATTGTTAACTTTAATCACATTGTTAACTTTGACAAGACTTCTTTTCCATTGTATTTTTGATACGTATCCACGGTTACATTGTGCATATGATCAGCTAACAACGTTTTATGGCCCTATGTAATTTTAAAGATTTTTTTATTAATTGGCAATGAAAGAATTTTAAAATAGATAATTCTAAACGTAATATAAGAAAATGAAATGCAGATTAAAATCTGTACCGTTTTAAGATAGATATTGAATTATGGTGCACTCTCCACGCCAGCAATGAGTGCCCGTGAGGTGACGCCTGGTAAACGCACGCACGGTACAAATATGTCATCATCATTACCGATATCTGCGTACGAAGCAGATTGGCACACCCAGCAATGGGTAATATGCCGTGATGATATATTTATTTATTTATTTATTTATTTATTTATTGAATTATGTTTAATCTGAAATAATTTTAAACGTAATTTAAGAAAATGAATTGCAAAAAAGAACAGATTAAAACATACCATCTAAAATTATTGAATTGTCTTGTTTCAAACATTAAGGCATGATTTTTCTGTAGGATTTTTGGTGTATCCAATGAGTAACACATTTCTGGCTGGATTCGATGAAGAACAACTAACTAACGCGTATGTCTTTCTCAGCCTGACATTTTGTTAAATCTATTTACAAAATAAAATATATAAATAAACATGACTTAAAATCATTACATATACTTCGTTCTACGATGTCTTCCGATGCCATTTCTCCACTGCTCGCTATCTTGCCATATATCTTCATTTAATTCCCCCTCTCTCTCTCTACCCCTATTCCTTCTTGGACTCCTGCTACCCAACTTCTTCTAGGTCTCTTTTATTTTTGCCGGTAGGTGTCCACTGTAGTATTTGTTTAGGAAGCCTCTCATTACGCATTCGCTGTATGTATGTTTATTTCTAGACCTCAGCTACGGTATTCTTCTATAAATTTTCGTATCATGTATTCACTATCGTTGAAGTCTTGTGCAATAAGTATTTGATCATCTGCAAACAATGAGGTCCTATACTATATATAGTATAGGACCTCAATGTCTGCAAAGCATAAAGTGTAAATTGTTTGAACTTCCAAGGGTATACCCATATTTTTGCAATTCTTCTTCCACGTTTGCAGTGCTTTTTTATATATACCTACCTACATTTTACATAGTTAAATATTTTTAGTATTGAAAAGAATAATCGGTACGACATACATAATTTTTTGTCATTAACATATCAAATATGACAAACGACAATGTTTGTTTTTAATTTTGTTTATGTACTCTTCGACCGATTCCTGCCCTGCTTATCCTTTTCGTCGTGTTTCCTTATTCATTTTCCAAAATTCTATTAAAAAAATAAAATATATAATAAATTAACATAAAACATGGCTTAAAATCATTACATATACCTACCTCGTTAAATTCATCATCTTTTCTTCAATGTTACATATTATTGAAACATTTCTTTGCATTTAAAAGGATGAAAACCGATAATTTGTAATCATTGACATTGACATTCCAAATGACATAACAGCGTTTATCTTTTTAAAATTTTCAAGGAAAACTGTGATCACACACTTGTGTACGAACTTCACATTAATCTAGTTAGGAATATTTGTTTTTTACCTAGTTACTTATGACATATTTGGTAACACTTTCCAAGTGCCTATGAACCGTCAAAATTTATAATTTTTAATTATAATGTTTTAGGCCATTTTACCTGTGCAGATATAATTGCCCATTTTCATAAATTATGATTATGAAATAAACTTCTTTCAAATTATCCTCATTCCATAAATATTTCTATTTAAAGGTTCAAAATGACATGTCAAACATGGCGTTCTTCGTCTTAAATTTTTCCATGTTTTCTTCGATCCATTGTTTTAATAATCCAATTTTCAACATTTATAAATTTTTTACACGAAAACTATGCTTCCTACAGAAATTTTACCTATTACGAGGGCACTCGAGACAATCATTTCCTACAACTTGGTGCAAATTTCACGAAAATCGCTCGCACCATTCAGGCTGTAGAGGTGTTCAAAGCTTTGGCGATCGTCGTGATTAAAGAATAGAACTATAGATAGTGAATCTGATCGTTTAGTATTAAGGACTAGCCTAAACTCGGCTTCGCCGAGTTCAGCCTAGAGCTCCGCCGATAGTGTTTTATGATAGACTATACGTACATCCAATATGACGGATGACAATGTTTATCTTTTTAATTTTGTATATGTACTCCGATCGATTGTCATAATAATTCTGCCTTTCTGATCCTTTTCGACGTGTTTCCTTATTCATTTTCCAATATTCTATTTACAAAATAAAATATATAATACATTAATATAAAACATGGCTTAAAATCAGTGTATATACCTACCTCGTTAATTTTATCATCTTTCCTTTAATGTTACATATTATTGAAACATTTCTTTGCATTTAAAAGTATGAAAACCGATAATTTGTAGTCATTGACATTGACATACCATATGACATGACAGCGTTTATCTTCTTAAATTTTTCAATGAGAACTGTGATCGTTACTGCGACCTATTGTTTCTGTCCCAATTTTCAATTTTTAATAATTTTTTACTCGAAAACTGTGCATCCTACAGAAATTTGTGTTATTACGAGGGCACTCGAGACAATCAAATCCTACAACTTGATGCAAATTTCACGAAAATCGGTCGTACCATTCAGGCTGTAGAGGTGTTCAAAGGATGGCGATTGGCTTTTTGATTAAAGAATATATAGATAATGAATCTAATCATTTAGTATATAGGAGTAGCCTAAACTCGGCTTCGCCGAGTTCAGCCTAGGGCTCCGCCGATGGTGTTTTACGATAGACTATACGTACATTCAATATGACGGATGACAATGTTTATCTTTTTAACTTTGTACATGTTCTTCGATCGATTGTGATATGAATTCTGCCTTTCTGATCCTTTTCGACGTGTTTCCTTATACATTTTCCAAAATTCTATTTAAAAAATGAAATATATATTAAATTAACATAAAACATGGCTTAAAATCATTTTATATACCTACCTTGTTTAATTCATTATTTTTTCTTCAATTTTACATATTACTTAAGCATGTTTGTTGCATTTAAATGATGAAAACCGATAATTTGTCATCATTGACATTGACATGCCAAATGACATAACAGCGTTTATCGTCTTAATTTTCAAGGAAAACTGTGATCGTTACTGTGAAAAACATTGTTTCTGTCCCAATTTTCAATCTTTAATAATTTTTTACTCGAAAACTATGCATTCTACAGAAATATGTGTTATTACGAGGGCACTCGAGACAATCATTTCCTACAACTTGGTGCAAATTTCACGAAAATCGCTCACACCATTCAGGCTGTAGAGGTGTTCAAAGGATGGCGATCGTCTTGATTAAAATATATAAATATAGATAGTGAAATCGTTTAGTATATAAGACTAGCCTAAGCTCGGCTTCGCCGAGTTTACCCTAGGGCTCCGCCGATAGTGTTTTATAATAGTTTATACGTACATCCAATCTGTCTACGCACAATTTAAAACCAAAGTGCTAACGCCAACAGTCTTGTCAGATACCCAAGTTCCCCCTTCTATCAAACGAATTAACTTTATGCATAAAACAAAAGCCAATCAACCTGTCATAAATTTCCACACTTGTGTCTAAAAGTTCGTAACCAGACCTCTCATTTGATACCAAACACGACATATTTCTAGCACCTTTATACAAAAACAAAAGCCGACCGAGATGTCTATTTGTTGACACTTCTATGTTACAGCCCTGCAGAAAAAAATTCACATGATCCTAATCACTACATGATTCTGACAACTTTATGTAAAAAACAAAAGCCGGTCAAGTTGATGTCAAAATTTTGAAAGTTCTATAGTTTAGCCATGCAGAAAACTTTTCATTTAATACCAAACAGGATATATAGGTGTTTCGTATAAGAGTGCAAGGCGTAGGAGTATGAATTCTGATACCAAAAGGGGGGAAAATCCCAATAAACATTGGTGCTATAACGCTTCTTAACAGAGATACCCAGGATTTTATTTAAAAAAAAACAGGAAACAGGTTAGTTTTATTTATTATTATATTGGGTCATAAATAATTATTTATAAAAAGAATCCCAGAGCAAGTGTTTAAAATGAAAGGCATTACATTCAATAAATAAATCAGTATTATTTAAAAATACTACGGTAAATTATTAAAATATTACATTTTCATTAAATACAGAAGGCTTGGCAATACTTTTTTGTATTAGAAATATTATCAAAATATTAAATAACAGGTGTAATAATTAAATAATTATCGGATTGAAATAAGTGGAATTTTTAATTAATTAAATCTCATTTAAATTTTAAATGAATTAAACAAATGCCATCAGCCAACTATTTTCTGCTATTTCAGTATTATGCTTCATTTAAGATAAATCCTCGGTATCTCTGTTATGAAGCGTTCTAGCACCAATGTTTATTGGGATTTTTTTCATGTTGGTGTCTAGAATTCATACTCCGAAGCCTTACATAGTTACATGAAACACCCTGTATTTCTGACAAATTTATACGAAAATCAAGAAATGTTTTCTCATGGACTGTCATAGAGAATTGTCAAAAATACGACAGCTCGATCGGCTATTCTTTTTTGCATAAAATTGTCAATAATATTTCGGAAGTGTAGTATCTATAGCTGAGTGCACGATGTATAATGTATTACAAAGAAGAAGGCTAAATAACCAGGTTAGTTCATACAGTATGCCGCTAGATGTCAGGTTTTTTGCGACCCGGTTTTTACAAAAATATTTGAAATAGTAAATTATTCCTATATGTCGCACAATATTTTATATTTTCAATACATTACCTTTTATCTTTTGTCAGTTCTATGTATGTATTTTATACAAATTCCATACAACAGGCTTCTATAATTTCAGTAAAATTATAAAATAAACATGTCATGTACTTGACACTGACATCTTTCAATCAGAATTTTCTAAATCGTAGTACCTGTTTCTATGGTTATATCATGGCTGGCTGCTACAAAATCGCACATTTTGGCACCTTAAAAAGACTATGGTCCGTATTCTTACATCTTAAAGTAGCGCTACTTCCGAAAAATCGCTACTTCAACTGTCAAATGTCAACTTTAACATTAAAATGAGAGATATAAAAATAAATTAAATTGTAAAAAGCATTTATTTCTAATGTCATAGGTTTCATTTACAAAAATATGAAACCTATTCTTATCTACTCATAAAATTATATAAATAAAAAATCGAAATAGCGCTACTTCCGAAGTAACGTTACTTCAACAGGTGAAAATTCGGGTCTATATCTCTTTATTTGATCCATACCCTGTTGTACATCCTATATCACAACATTTTCTATTTAAACGCGAACTTATTTTAACCGCACCCGACACACTGCGGCACACCAACTGCCAAACGCCTGTCAAATGGTAACGGGTCGCGTTAGCTTCTTTTTTACCAGCTAGTTATGTCAACGCATCTCGTACTCTCACCTATAGATACTACACCGTGGTAGGAACTGATGAAAACATATAATGAAATGAACAAATGCTGCGCATTTTATGCGAGCAAACAGGACAAAATTACAGGATAAATATAAACATAATACAAGGTGCCCATTTTATATGTTCCCGCCTGAAATTTTAGGAGTAAGCAAAACCATATACATTTTATAAGCCACTTGGTGAATATTAGTACTTTAAATCGAATAATCACAGTAGGTATAAGAGCAAAAAAAATTTTAAAACCAAGTCACTTATGAAATGTATCATGGATTGCCTAATCATGAATTTTCAAGCGGGAACTTTTAAAATTCGGACCCTGTATTAGTAACATGTATATGAGTACACAATACTAAATTTAAAGATAAAAATAAATCAAACAAAACTAAATGATGTGATATTTTAATTCTAGAGTAAACAGTTAGTTACAAACTGCAGAAAAGTAAGAACTTACATTACAGTAGATCTGAACTTTTACAACGAATTTGAAAATATATCAATAAAGTTTGGATTGTTAAAAATGATAGGTACTAAAGATTACTTTTCTGGCTCATGCTGTATGATTATGTAATTTAAAATATTTTTTATTAGTACGATACAATAATTGGGAATAAAAGAATTTTAATATAATTTTAACGTAATATAAGAAAATAAAATACAGATTAAATTCTGTACCGTTTTAAGATAGATATCGAATTATGTATAATCTGAAATAATTTTAAACGTAATGTAAGAAAATGAATTACAAAAAAAGAACAGATTAAAACATACTATCTAAAGTTATTGAATTGTCTTGTTCCAGACTATGATTTTCCTGTACACGTCTTAAAATCATTACATATACCATATATATACAATTGGTTTATAACGTTGTACCATGTCTTCCGATGCGAATTCTCCACTGGTCTTGCCATAGATCTCCATTCTCTCTTATTTCTTCTTGGATTCCTGCTACCCAATTCCTTCTAGGTCTCCCTCTTTTCTTTTTGCCGCTAGGAGTTTACTGTGGTATGTGTTTTGCCATTACTCATTTGCTGTACGTGATCGTACCATCTTAATTGACTTGTTTTTATATCATCGGTTATAGTAATTGATACATGCATAATTTGTCATTAACATATCAAATATGACATGACAATGTTTATCTTTTTAATTTTGTACATCGATTGTGATATTATTCCTACCTTTCTGATCCTTTTCGACGTGTTTCCTTATACATTATCCAAAATTCTATTTACAAAATAAAATATGTAACATAATAATAAACATGGCTTAAAATCATTACATATACCTACCTTGTTAAATTCATCATCTTTTCTTTAATTATTACATATTATTTAAACATTTTATTGCATTTAAAAGGAAGAAAACTAAAAATTTGTCATCATTGACATTGACATAACAGCGTTTATCGTCTTAAATTTTCAAGGAAAACTGTGATCGTTACTGTGAAAAATATTGTTTAGTTAGAAATATTTGTTTTTTACCTAGTTACTTATGACACATTTGGTAACACTGTCCAAGTACATATGAACCGTCAAATTTTATAATTTTTAATTAAAATGGTTTAGGCCTTTTTTACCTGTGCGGATATAATTGCCCATTCTCAAAATTTATAATTATGAATTAAACTTCTATCAAATTGTCTCCATTTCATAAATATTTCCATTTAAAGGTTCAAAATGACTTGACAAACATGGCGTTCTTCGTCTTAAATTTTCAAGGAAAACTGTGATCGTTACTGTGAAAAATATTGTTTCTGTCCCAATTTTCAATCTTTAATAATTTTTTACTCAAAAACTATGCATCCTATAGATATTTGAGTTATTACGAGGGCACTCGAGACAATCATTTCCTACAACTTGGTGAAAATTTCACGAAAATCGCTCACACCATTCAGGCTGTAGAGGTGTTCAAAGGATGGCGATCGTCGTGATGAATTCAAATATATATATATATATATATATATATATATATATATATATATATATATATATATATATATATATATATATATAACTATAGATAGTGAATCTAATCGTTTAGTATTAGGACTAGCCTAAACTCGGCTTCGCCGAGTTCAGCCTAGGGCTCCGCCGATGGTGTTTTATGATAGACTATACGTACATCCAATATGACGGATGTCAATGTTTATATTTGTAATATTGCACATGTACCCTTCGTTCGGCTGTGATATTATTTCTGCCTTTCTGATCCTTTTCGACGTGTTTCCTTATACATTTTCCAAAATTCTATTTACAAAATAAAATATATAATACAATAACATAAAACATGGCTTAAAATCATTGTATATACCTACCTCGTTAAATTCATCATCTTTTCTTTAATGTTACATATTATTGAAACATTTCTTTGCATTTAAAAGTATGAAAACCAATCATTTGTAATCATTGACATTGACATGCCAAATGACATAACAGCGTTTATCTTTTTAAAATTTTCAAGGAAAACTGTGATCACACACTTGTGTACGAACTTCACATTAATCTAGTTAGGAATATTTGTTTTTTACCTAGTTACTTATGACATATTTGGCAACATTTTCCAAGTGCATATGAACCGTCAAAATTTATAATTTTTAATTATAATGTTTTAGGCCTTTTTTACCTGTGCAGATATAATTGCCCATTCTCATAAATTATGATTATGAAATAAACTTCTTTCAAATTGCCCTCATTTCATAAATATTTCTATTTAAAGATTCAAAATGACATGTCAAACATGGCGTTCTTCGTCTTAAATTTTTCCATGTTTTCTTTGATCCATTGTTTCAATAATCCAATTTTCAACATTTAAGAATTTTTTACACGAAAACTATGCTTCCTACAGAAATTTAACCTATTACGAGGGCACTCGAGACAATCATTTCCTACAACTTGGTGCAAATTTCACGAAAATCGCTCACATCATTCAGGCTGTAGAGGTGTTCAAAGCTTTGGCGATCGTCGTGATTAAAGAATATAACTATAGATAGTGAATCTGATCGTTTAGTATTAGGACTAGCCTAAACTCGGCTTCGCCGAGTTCAGCCTAGGGCTCCGCCGATAGTGTTTTATGATAGACTAAACGAACATCCAATATGACGGATGACAATGTTTATCTTTTTAATTTTGTATATGTACTCCGACCGATTGTCATAATAATTCTGCCTTTCTAATCCTTTTCGACGTGTTTCCTTATTCATTTTCCAATATTCTATTTACAAAATAAAATATATAATACATTAATATAAAACATGGCTTAAAATCATTGTATATACCTACCTCGTTCATTTTATCATCTTTTCTTTAATGTTACATATTATTGGAACATTTCTTTGCATTTAAAAGTATGAAAACCGATAATTTGTAATCATTGACATTGACATACCATATGACATGACAGCGTTTATCTTCTTAAATTTTTCAATGAGAACTGTGATCGTTACTGCGACCTATTGTTTCTGTCCCAATTTTCAATTTTTAATAATTTTTTACTCGAAAACTGTGCATCCTATAGAAATTTGTGTTATTACGAGGGCACTCGAGACAATCAAAACCTACAATTTGAAACAAATTTCACGAAAATCGGTCGTACCATTCAGGCTGTAGAGGTGTTTAAAGGTTGGCGATTGGCTTTTTGATTAATTCAAATATATATATAACTATATTGAATCTGATCGTTTAGTATTATAGATGTTGGAAGATACAATGACTCGATCCCAAAAATGACAATAATGTTGTTCAGTTGTTATTACAAAATAAAAAAAATATATGTAATATGTCACGTCAATAAAGTGTTTATATTTCTCATAGACTATCCTTCCTCTTCAGATATATAATAGTTCCAACAGGTTATGGGCACCAGACACCTGAAATTGGGAATATAGCGAAAGAAATCAATTGAAAGCTGAAAATAACATAATTAAAAAGACATCATGGCAGATAAGATGTTAAGTTTATTTGAGAAATTGAACAATAGGAATTATCAGTACTGGAATTTCAAAATGATAGTCCTGTTAAAGAAAGAGGAGTGCTGGGATGCAATCGCTACACTACAGTTGCAGTTCACGAATTCTAAGCCATACGTTTTCATCTTACGAACATCATCCAGATTACGATGAGCTAAACGACGATGCCAATCATGAATGCACAGTTTTTCTGATGATTTGTTTGCGGAATAAATCTTGTGATTATGGCATTGTTTCAGTATAAATAAACCGTTCTTCATCTCAGCTCTTGCGACAACGATGCCTTCCTTGTGAATCTTGCATTCATTTCCATGGAAATTTAGTTCCAAATTCTTCTCCATCAACTTTCGTACGGACAACAAGTTTCCCTTGAAGTCTGGAACGTACAAGACGTCATGAATTGCGATATTGTAGATTGTCTTGGAGGAGTCAATTAATGAAGAATATGAAGCTAAAAAAGAAGAAGAAGAAGAAGAAGAAGAAGAAGAAGAAGAAGAAGAAGAAGAAGATTTAACATCTCAGGAACAACAGCCATTACGGAAGTCAAATCGTATAAATCAAGGGAAATTACCGGACAAATTTAAAGACTATGAAATAATTTACAAGACCACAAATGAGCAAGAAGAACCAAAGACTTATCAAGAAGCGATTGAACATACAAATGCAGAAAAATGGACAGCTGCAATGGAAGAAGAAATAAAATCAATGCAATTAATTACCAGAAGGAAGAACAACAGTAGGATGTAAATGGACATATAAAATAAAACGTGACGAATCAGGCAATATAATTGCTGATGGATTCAGAAGGAGAAACGCAGACCCTTGTTTATACATGAAAAATGAGAGCAGATATACTTACCAAGCCAAAAGGAAGAATAAAAACACAAGAAATGAGAACGATAATAGGTCTACAAGAAATATAATCGAGTATCATTGAGAAGGGGTGTTGGAAGATACAATGACTCGATCCCAAAAATGAGTATAATGTTGTTCAGTTGTTATTACAAAATAAAAAAATATATGTAAT
This sequence comes from Harpalus rubripes, assembly GCA_963082715.1. Taxonomy (NCBI): domain Eukaryota; kingdom Metazoa; phylum Arthropoda; class Insecta; order Coleoptera; family Carabidae; genus Harpalus; species Harpalus rubripes. The sequence goes on along the minus strand of OY720452.1, from coordinate 39,071,909 downwards.
ATGTCACGTCAATAAAGTGTTTATATTTCTCATAGACTATCCTTCCACTTCAGATATATAATAGTTCCAACAAGTTATTCATGTTATATATAATTGTTTATTATTTATAAGTAATATATTGTTAACATAACCTTATAATATTTTTTTAGCATTACAGTGTTCAAATCACAAACAACGAATCCGCAAGAGTATGAAAAATTAGAATTCAATACAATAATGTACCTAACATCATAGAAAATGACTGATGTACATAAGTACTAAAAAGTGAAGTGAATAAAAGCAATTTTGTGTTGGTTTCAAGAATGTAAAGTATTTTGATTTTTATGTTGTACAGGTAGTACAACAAAAAATACTTTCCAGAAAAGTGATATTTGATTATTAATTCCATGAAGAAATTCTGATTATAACAAGCAAAATTGTGTTTGATTACAACAAAGAATCCTACACTGATTATAACAATGTAACATAGGAAAAAATACAGAATATTATTGATGTATTAAAAAGTAATTGATTACTGGTACCTATACTAAAATTAGTAAATGTTTACATATAGAACAAATATTTTTTTCTTCGCCAGTTATTAGAAATAAAGTCAGTAGGTGCTTAATTTTCCATTGCAACGTAACTTCTTTCATAAATCTTCTAACATCTAACTGCAGACTGGCTAAGGCTAATGTTATTGATAATATTATAAACAATTCCACAAGTCTCCATTCTTGTAGGTATACTCTTTATAGGTAAATTAATACGTGTGTTTTTATTATCTATTTTTGTAAAATACTACTAGCTACTTTAATCGTCTTTTATCTTCTATATATAATATAACCGTGTTGTATACTATTTTTATAAAATATATGTATCTTTTTGGCTAAATTGCAGTTTATCCAGATTTCAAGAATTTTAGGCTGGATTGCAGTTTATCCAGATTAGTAGAAATTGATTTTTTTTTGTTGTAATGCCTTATTTTAGCTAAAATATAATGAGGAAACATAAAATTAGAGCCCGGAAACAGGTATTTATAATGTTTTTTGGTAAAATAAAGTATAACTTTACCTATAATGAAGTTATGTTTTTTGCAATGAAATGAACACTGAAATTGCTTGTTAATAAGACACAATACACTTTTAAGTAAAATATTACATGAAAACACAGAAAATGAGGTAGAAAAATAATTATTAATAATTATTAATTTATTAATAATTATTTTTCTACCTCATTTTCTGTGTTTTCATGTAATATTTTACTTAAAAGTGTATTGTGTCTTATTAACAAGCAATTTCAGTGTTCATTTCATTGCAAAAAAACATAACTTCATTATAGGTAAAGTTATACTTTATTTTACCAAAAAACATTATAAATACCTGTTTCCGGGCTCTAATTTTATGTTTCCTCATTACAACAAAAAAAATTCAATTTCTACTAATCTGGATAAACTGCAATCCAGCCATTTTTTTAACATGTAAATAAATAGAAATATATTTTAGCACAAAATACCTACACGCAGTAAATATATTCGTTTATTTGACGTTTGACGCACAGGTTTGACATATATGCTTTTAAAATAGACAGATAAATGTAATTTTTGTTATGTTTAACCGCTTTTTATTGGTTGAAAATTTTAAAAGGGAAAGATCACATGAATGTATTTGACGTGAATTAACGCTGGCGTTTTTAACGATTCACTTTCACGCCAGTGTTTCAGAATACAGATTTAACGCTGAAACGTAAACGTTACTATCGTTACTTAACGCCGAACGTTATTTAACGCTGGTTTCAAAATCCCACTATAATTTGTTATACTTATGACGAATGCTAGTTTTTCGTTTCATATTTTTCTAAATAAAATTTATATGTATAAACTTTATTAATTCTGACCTGTGGGGAAACAATTTATATAAAGAATTGCAGGTCATAATTAACTTTCTTATATTTCTGTGATTTTTATCGTAAATAATAGAAATAAAAACATAAATTCAAACATTGAAATAAATCCTCAGAAATTAATTGATATGCCAATGGACGTACCTATGTGTTGAAATTGAAGACCTTGCAGCAAGAAGGTATCTGTGATTTTTGGAAATAAGATCTGCGGTTATTTGAAGAAAAATTGCTCAATCTGTTCGTGCAACAACAAATCTTCTGAGTTCAAGCGAATTAACGTTAATAAAGTTAAATGGGCACATTCTTTTGTATTCCGGAGAAATATAAAAAAGACAGATGTTTCCTTGTTGCTGCACAGTCTTCATTTTAAACCCTACATCATGAGTTTCGCTCATGTCACGTGTTACATTCTTAAAGTAATTCCATGTGGTTTTCTGTTAGAATAATCTATACTCTATCCGTTTTAACTATAGAGCGTTGGGTGAGATAGGGCTTAAGATTCTAGCTCTCTGATTAGTTCAAACGTGAACCGAGTTTACACAGTAAAATAATTGACGCGAAATTTAAATTTGCTTGACAACTGTATCAATTATTTTGCCTTCTGACATAATATATATAAATGTCAACAAAGTTGATAGTACACGATTTATTACATATTATCAATTTCTGTTCAGTTCTGTTTGTTTGTTTTTTTCGTCTATATAATTTTCATAGCGTTTTGTCGTTGTTTTTCATATTACATAGTTTTCTTTGTGAGCGTTTTCTTAGTTTTTAGTTAGTAGTTTGTTAGTTTTGTTATTGTTCTCTTCGTTAATATTATGGATAAAAATCCTGAACCTGGATCTGCCAATGTTTTAAAATAGCCTAAAGGAAAGGCCAGCCGAAGCGGGCAAAAAAAGTGGCGTATAATTTATACTGCATATATCGTGCCACGAATGCATATTCCAAATTAGAAAGTGTCCAAATTGTGGCATCAGAACTAGGCATAGGACGATATAATATTTGGAAAGCTATAAAAGAACATGAGGAAAAAGGGTCATTCGGATCACCCCAGGAACAAAGAAGTATGTTCAGAACATTATTTTGTCCATATTTAACGGTGTATATAGTTTACACATATAATGTATATATTTTAGAGTGTAAATATTTATATTTCAAAGGTGAATTATATTTTTATTTTACGTTGTTTTCTTTAAAATTTATTTGAATAATGTGGTTTTTATTTATGCATGCCCCTTTCGCCGAAATGTAGAGAAAGTTACGAAGATTATAAGTAAAAATATGCATAAAAACACAAAATAGATTAGCACATGTACGTACAAGACAAAATTACTAAAAATATGTCAATTAGAAAGAATTTTTTTAAATCCAGGAATGGCGCCAAAATTTGATTTTTTTATTTAATACATGTAAAAACGGCCGCGCTCGAAACGACATCTAGTCTATAGTTAAAACGGATAGAATATAGAATTATTGAAAGCTACGTGACTAGAGAAAGTTCTGTTTATGATCAAAATCACCTTCCATGAAAGAAAATAGTATCAATTTACCGGCAATGTTAAATTATATTACCTATATTACCGACATTTAGAAAAGTCGACGGCGTTAACGTATTATGAATTTTTGACAACTTAATACGTCATTTTCTTTGCCTCATTTAAATTTAAGACCTTGGGTTGGTGACACTACCTCCATAATAAAGATTTTTCAGTTGTGCGATTTGTTTTTTTAAAATAGGGTCCTCCTCTTTTTACCTCTCGCTAAGAGAGGTGTGGCGACCCAGACAACTTGCACACAGCCGCCGCGACTTGAGAAAATGACATCGTTACTAGGAAAAATAAAGAGGATGACAAGATAGGTCAAGCTGTCAATATTTCATATTTGTTTGTATGTTTCATTTTGAATAAAGTAATACTACATATTGGTGACCCCGACGAAAAATGCCGAATGAACAAGTGGAAGTTACCGGCGGTGATAATAATACCTATCAAGGAGCAGACTCTGTTTCACTATGCCAAATAACTGTTCGATTTCCACCTTTTTGGTAAGAGGAACCCGCAGTTTGGTTTGCCCAAGTGGAGGCCCAGTTCGTTCTGGCGAACATTACAGCCGATTCTACCAAGTTCTATCATGTCATTGCACAGCTAGATCAAAAGAGCGCAGCTGAAGTAAAAGATATAATTATTGATCCTCCAGAGACTGGTAAATACACTAAATTAAAAAGTGAATTAATTCAAAGATTATCCACATCACAAGAACAACGCACGAGACAGCTGCTCATGTACGAAGAGATGGGAGACCGCAAACCCAGTCAATTTCTTTGTCACCTTGAAACTTTAGGTGCAAATAAGGTGCCAAAGGACTTAATGAGAACCATTTGGGCCAGTCGACTTCCGGCACACCTGCAAACTATAGTAGCGACACAGACCGACGAAGATTTAGACAAGATTGCAGAGCTAGCCGACAAAGTGAATGATGTCGTTCGTCCAAATCACCACGTAGCGGCTCAAACGACTGAGACTGATATGTTGACTGCGCGTATCGATGACCTAACTAAGCAAATACAGCATTGACAACAAACTACGGAAATCGCTCTTGTTCCCCATCTCGCCAAAGAGGCAAATTTAATAATTTCAGATCACAGAATCGACAACAATCTAACATATGTTGGTATCACCGTCGATTTGGAGATCAAGCTACTCGGTGTACGAAGCCATGCTCCTATAAGCCGGGAAACGATCTCAGCAGTCAATAGCAGCGGCCAGTGACTGCTCCAACATCCCGGGCCGCTTATTCGTCATTGATAAGACTACAAAGCAGCAGTTCCTCGTCGATACCGGCTCAGATTTATCCGTTTACCCACGATCTGCAATCCGGGAGCGAAGAACTAAAACCGACTATGAACTCTTTGCAGCCAACGGTACAATTATATCTACCTATGGATGGATTGCCCTTCACCTAAACTTGGGACTTCGGAGAGATTTTCATTGGCGCTTTGTTGTTGCTGAAGTAACAAAACCTATCATAGGGGTTGATTTGTTATCTTTCTACAATCTGCTTGTCGATGTCCGCCACCGAAGGTTGATAGACGGGATAACATCACTTACGACCCCTGCTACGGTTGTATATTCAAAAATTGGACATGTAAAAGCAGTTGCCGAGACTTCATCTTACCTTGAACTTCTAAAACAATATCCGGACATAACTCGACCAGCTGGAACTCCAAATCGACCAGCGCCTAAACATAACACCATGCACCATATAAAAACTACACCAGGACCTCCTGTCTGCTGTCGTCCTCGTCGACTTGCTCCTGATCGGCTACAAATAGCAAAGAAAGAGTTTGAGGCCATGTTGGAATGCGGAACCGCATGAAGATCTGATAGCTCCTGGTCTTCAGCTTTACATCTGGTTCCCAAAAAAAATGATGGCTGGAGACCATGTGGAGATTACCGCGGTCTAAACTCACGTACTATACCCGATGCGTATCCTGTACGACATATCGAGGATTTCTCCCGCCAATTGCACGGGTGTACATTTTTTTCGACCATAGATCTTGTCAAGGCATATAACCAAATTCCCGTGTATCCTGATGATATACCCAAAACGGCCATCACTACACCGTTTGGGTTGTTTGAATTCCCTTATATGACTTTCGGTCTACGCAATGCTGCTCAAATCTTCCAGCGATTTGTAGATGAAGTTCTTCGGGGATTAAATTTTTGTTACGGTTACATCGGCGATATTCTGGTTGCTTCAACTTCAGAATTAGAGCATAAAGAACATCTACATATATTATTTGATCGTCTACAACAATATGGAATTTTAATTAATACAGCCAAGTGTGTACTGGGAGCAACTGAAGTCAAATTTCTTGGGTACTCAGTCTCTGCGGCGGGAACTCGACCGCTAACTGATAAGGTTGCCGCAATCCTGGAATTTGAAACTCCCAAGACAGTCAAGGAACTCAGACGATTTTTAGGTATGATAAATTTTTATCGCCGCTTTATACCTAATGCAGCAGTTCTTCAGACACCTCTACGCAATTACTTATCCGGTCCTACAGTTAAAGGATCACACCCAGTAATCTGGACGCCGTTATTAAATGAAGCATTTAATTCCTGTAAGTCTGCTCTGTCAACAGCAACTCTGTTGGTACATCCCAACCCGGCCGCAGAACTTGCAATATTTACTGATGCGTCAGACAATTCAATCGGAGCCGTTCTGCAACAGAAGAACAATGTTTCTTGGCAGCCGTTTGGATTCTTTTCCAAAAAACTGAGTGCTCAACAAAAGAAATACAGTCCGTATGATAAAAAACTTCTCGCCATCTATGAGGCTATAAGATACTTCCGTCATATGGTTGAGGCAAGGTCATTTTGTATTTTCACGGATCACAAACCCTTGATCTCTGCTTTTAAGACTCGACAAGACAATTGCTCGCCGCGTCAGTTCAGGTATCAATATTTCATAAGTCAATTTACCAGAGACATACGCCATTTGACAGGATCAGAAAATATTGTAGCCGACGCGCTTTCAAGGACTGACGCCATCAGCTCGCCAGTAGACTACAAATCTCTCTCAGTAGATCAAGAGACAGATGAAGAACTACAAAATTTGCTAAAACATAGTACCTCTCTAAAACTCGCTAAAATACTAATACCAGTAGTGACAGCACGCACTTTAGAATTCTATCAAATGAGGCATTTGTTTTCGCTTTTCGCTACGAAGCGAAAATTTGGTAGCATGCGTGTCTCAAAATATTCGCCTGCAAGCGGACGACTCGAGGCGAAAGTATTAAACTAACGTCACTATTTTGTTACAATTCAATTCAAAACCAATTTATATATTTATCATATACAACTGTAATAATATATTCTATTTTGATAGTATAGAATCCGAAAATTCCCAAAATAAAAAGCGAATAAAGAATTCTAAAGTGCATGCTACCAAGATTCGTAAAAGTAAAATTGCATTCGCCTGTTTTCTATGATAGAATTCTAAAGTGCGTGCTGTCACTACAGGTTCGACTATCCCAGTTTATTGTGATACTTCTACTGCTACACCTCGTCCTTTCATCACCGTTAACTTCCGTAAACAAGTTTTCGAACCTTGTCACGACCTTAGTCACCCACGATCAAAAGCAACAGTTAAATTAATTACTCAACGCTTCGTATGGCCCGGAATACGTAAAGATTGTTATAAATGGACTCAATCATGTTTGCCATGCCAGCGTTCGAAAATTTCTCGCCATGTATCTGCACCTTATGAAAATTTCCAGTTACCATCTGCTCGTTTTAGTCATATTCATATTGATATTATCGGACCTATGCCTATTTCATGTGGCTATAGATACTGTCTTACAGCTATTGATCGATTTACCAGGTGGCCTGAGGCTGTACCAATACAAGATATTACAGCAGAAACCGCAGCTAAAGCTTTAATATCTGGCTGGATATCTCGCTTTGGCTGCCCGCAAATAATTACAACTGACCGAGGGCGACAATTTGAATCCGAAATTTTCAAACGGATAATTTTGACTGTGGGGGCCTCTCATCATCCAACTACAGCTTATCATCCTGCAGCGAATGGGCTCGTCGAGCGCATGCACCGTCAACTGAAAGCAGCCATAATGTGCCATGCAGACCCGCAATGGACTCCCATTCGTGTTATTAGGGATACGTGCCGCATGGAAAGAAGATATCCAGACGTCCGCAGCGGAGTTAGTATATGGTGAACCACTTCGGCTTCCTGGGGAATTTTTTATTCCAAATTCTATGACTACCACAGACTACACAAGTTTTTCATCAAGATTACAGTCACATATTAGTCATATCAGACCGGTTCCTGCATCGCGACACAAGAAACAAAGAGTTTTTGTATTTAAAGACCTTTCGACATGTTCTCATGCTTTTCTTCGAATAAATTCATCGAGGGGACCTTTACAACCTCCATATATTGGCCCTTATAAAATAATTGACCGAGGATTGAAGACGTTCAAACTAGAGATACGAGGAAAAATTTTACATGTTTCTATAGACCGACTCAAACCAGCATATTTTGTTACCGAACCCAAGTGCTCTAGTATAAAAACATTACTATCTAATTCAGAACCTACGCCTCCAGAATCGACCACCCCAGATCTAAAAACTACGAAGAATGACATTTATACTGATAAATTCCAACGACTAGTTTTCAACCAATCATGATGCAAAACACTTGAAAATTCAACCAATGGTAACAGTATTATACTGATAAAACCCCGTTACCCCGATAATTCTCCGCTACCAAGTAAATAAACAGTTGTTATTGTTTATAACTGTCACTGTGATAGTTAATTAATATTTCAAGTTTAAAAATAAAATATTAATAATTAAATTGTTTCATTTTGCTCTGTCTTTGGAATTTATCTTACCAAATACCACACGACCTCTCAGATTTTCTCAGATAAATTTTTATTTTGCACTCATTTTTTATGCTTTTAAGCAAAATCACTCAAGCAAACTGACATTAGGTAAAACCCCTCCTCCTTCGGAGTCGGGATTTACCACGCAGTTTGCTTTCGTGTTTGTTGCTAAGCAAAAAAAAAAATCGTGCAAAATAAAAATTTATCGATAAAATCAGGAGGTCTTGTGATATTACTTCTGAAAATCAACAAGACAAAACACGACCGTTACGTAAAGTACACTTTCCTGATTTTCAAGATGGAGAGGGGGCTGGTGTGGCGACCCAGACTATTTGCACACAGCCGCCGCGACTTGAGAAAATGACATCTTACTAGGAAAAATAAAGAGGATGACAAGCTAGGTCAAGCTGTCAATATTTCATATTTGTTTGTATGTTTCATTTTGATTTTGAATAAAGTAATACTACAGAGGTATTGAATTCATGCTTAAAATCGCATATCCAGATTTTAGTGAATAAGCACGTTTTAAGGTCCCTAGAATCCGATTATAACATTTTTACGATGATGTCCGTATGTGTGTGTGTGTGTTTGTGTTTGTGTTTGTGTTTGTGTTTGTGTGTGCGTGTGCGTGTGCGTGTGCGTGTGCGTGTGCGTGTGCGTGTGCGTGTGCGTGTGCGTGTGCGTGTGCGTGTGCGTGTGCGTGTGCGTGTGCGTGTGCGTGTGCGTGTGCGTGTGCGTGTGCGTGTGCGTGTGCGTGTGCGTGTGCGTGTGCGTGTGCGTGTGCGTGTGCGTGTGCGTGTGCGTGTGCGTGTGCGTGTGCTTGTGCTTGTGCTTGTGCTTGTGTTTGTGTGTGTGTGTGTGTGTGTGTGTGTGTGTGTGTGTGTGTGTGTGTGAGTGAGTGATTGAGTGAGTGAGTGAGTGAGTGAGTGAGTGAGTGAGTGAGTGAGTGAGTGAGTGAGTGAGTGAGTGAGTGAGTGAGTGAGTGAGTGAGTGAGTGAGTGAGTGAGTGAGTGAGTGAGTGAGTGAGTGAGTGAGTGAGTGAGTGAGTGAGTGAGTGAGTGAGTGAGTGAGTGAGTGAGTGAGTGAGTGAGTGAGTGAGTGAGTGAGTGAGTGAGTGAGTGAGTGAGTGAGTGAGTGAGTGAGTGAGTGAGTGAGTGAGTGAGTGAGTGAGTGAGTGAGTGAGTGAGTGAGTGAGTGAGTGAGTGAGTGAGTGAGTGAGTGAGTGAGTGAGTGAGTGAGTGAGTGAGTGAGTGAGTGAGTGAGTGAGTGAGTGAGTGAGTGAGTGAGTGAGTGAGTGAGTGAGTGAGTGAGTGAGTGAGTGAGTGAGTGAGTGAGTGAGTGAGTGAGTGAGTGAGTGAGTGAGTGAGTGAGTGAGTGAGTGAGTGAGTGAGTGAGTGAGTGAGTGAGTGAGTGAGTGAGTGAGTGAGTGAGTGAGTGAGTGAGTGAGTGAGTGAGTGAGTGAGTGAGTGAGTGAGTGAGTGAGTGAGTGAGTGAGTGAGTGAGTGAGTGAGTGAGTGAGTGAGTGAGTGAGTGAGTGAGTGAGTGAGTGAGTGAGTGAGTGAGTGAGTGAGTGAGTGAGTGAGTGAGTGAGTGAGTGAGTGAGTGAGTGAGTGAGTGAGTGAGTGAGTGAGTGAGTGAGTGAGTGAGTGAGTGAGTGAGTGAGTGAGTGAGTGAGTGAGTGAGTGAGTGAGTGAGTGAGTGAGTGAGTGAGTGAGTGAGTGAGTGAGTGAGTGAGTGAGTGAGTGAGTGAGTGAGTGAGTGAGTGAGTGAGTGAGTGAGTGAGTGAGTGAGTGAGTGAGTGAGTGAGTGAGTGAGTGAGTGAGTGAGTGAGTGAGTGAGTGTGCGTGCGTGCGTGCGTGCGTGCGTGTGTGGATGTGTGGATGTTGGATCCACGATTTCCCAAATACTATAAGACTTAAGACATTTTTAACTACGGATTCCTCAATCTTACAATAATGGGAAGAGTTGATTAAGTTTTGGTAACAATTGGGCAACCGGGAGTAGTAGTTACACGAAAAAAATCATCTAAATATTATTTATCGAAAATGTATGTAAATACTTATATTAAAGAACGTTAAATTCTTTATTCGATAAAAATAAATTTATTATTATATCTTCTATAGATTTAGAGATAAAGAAAGGCATATAAAATAATTTGATGTAAAAATTCTCAGATCAAACTACATCAAGGCAAGAAATTCAAATGTTTGTAATTGACACATGAATATCACAGACGAATATATTTGTATGCCACTGTCAAAAATATTTACATCTATGAAGATTATGAAAATAAAAAAAGTCAACAACGCAAAAGAATATACGTAAAAAATAATATAAAGGGAATCTTCGAAAAAATTACGAATATAATGAAAAAAAAGGAATGTAAAAAATAAAATTTCAGGATATTGAATATAGAGAAAATGTAAGTATTGTGCATAATTTATATTAAAATATCCCATAGATTTTGCAAATATAGGTGAGAATTATTTTGTAGCAAGACATGAATATATGTATTTGTATTTTAAAATATTTTTCGTTTTTTTCGTACAACCAGGAAAAATATCTGGCGAGAGGTTACGTGCTGGCCACATCAGATTTTTTTATTTATCATTTTAAATCAAAGTTCGTTTAATTTTGAAGGAATTTGTGTTTAACTGCATCTGATTTTTAACGAAACCTATAGCTATATTTCTTTCACCAGTCTCTACAGTAGGCTGTGCGAGAAAGAAAGCAATAGTTGTGATGTGACGTAAATATATAATACTTAAAATCTCAAATATATCAAAAACTAAAAAATCATTTAAAACTTTTTTTATTTTACATGCATCATAATCGCTCTTTAAAACACGCAAAAGCGTGCGTAAATCGACCATTACAACACGCTAAATTTTTTAGTTACCAAGGTAACGAAAAATGACAATAAATATGAATAACAACTAAAATATAAATAACAACTAAAACAATGTTCATTGACTATTCTTCAAAATGGGCCAGTACAACATTTTCCGATACTTTACCTATCTTTTTTTCTTCCCGCACTATTCGCGAATTGAAAATAACAGTATTGATCTTTTGATCGTACGAGCAAAAGATTATTAATTGCAACATTGGTAATCTCATTCTTTAGTTAATAATAATATTCTCCACTTTCTTTATACTGAGCATTTCAAATTTGAATTGAAAAATTGCGCGGTCCACTTGGCGCATGGCATGCCAATTGTATAATGTAGTATAAATATATAATGTAATAATTATATGAGAATTGTATTATTGACGGAGACAGAATTAAAGTAGGATTTGACAGGTTTTCGTTTTTAGTTGTTAATTTTGTTTATTTTTCTCTGTAAATAAATGTGTTTTCTATTGTAAAATTTGTGTATCAAGTCAACAAAGGGACTTCTTTGTCATTTATCTAACAATAACTGACGGTGAAGAGCAGAAAATAGTATAAGAAGCGTGAAAGTAATTTTAGAAAATGGAATTGTATAGAAATTATTGCCAGCTAAATTCAAGGACTCAAGATTATGAGCTTTAAAAATTATAGAAATGAATAATGTGATCTATAATCTGTTTATAAATTACCTTAGTATTTAATATATAATGTTTCGTTTCTTTAAATGAATCAGGCCTACTAAGAAAAGAAAATATTTTATTACTAAATTGAATAAGATTTTATTTATGAAACGTGTTTATTATTTATATTATTTACTTAATTTTAAATTGATTATATTTTTATGGTTGAAAAAAATTTAAATATAGTAATCACCAAATTTCAAAGTTAATGCATAGCCACCTATATTTTAATAGGCGAAATAAGAATATGTAGCGACCTATAATGAATGATTCATACGTTTAGAACACTCTTCATCCTGTACCTATTCGTCCCACATTATAACAGGTAGCATTGTGTGTTCGGGAAACTTCGGGTCTGGTGGTGGGGATAACTTTATAACTTGTAGCCAGTGACCTCTATAAACAAAATGGACCGGCGACTCCTATCTCTTTAGAACGGCACGAACTGTATCCACTCAACTGTCATGGTGGGGTAGCTATCTCTTTCTAACAGTAAGAAGTACGCATGCGTCAGCTAGTACCAGTTCAACGAATTAACGATGAACATGAAGAAGAAATTACATCTTGTTAAGAAGCTTGGCGTCACCTTGGCGTGGCTTTATTTGTCATTGTAAATACTACGACCTAATTATTCTTTTATAGCTAAATATCCTACTTTTGTTGTCCTTATCCTTTTATAAAATATAAAAGCTATGACTTGTGTATATACTTTTTGTATTAGATAATATGAAAATTACTTTTAATATCAAAATACATATCAGGACCACAAAAAGGGGAAATGTCGCATTTTAAATGAGTTCAGCTATGCGTCGTGTACATCAAATACGGTAGAATTGTATTACAAACTTTCATTGCAATAAGGAGCATAGTCTCAATGTTATTTAGCTTTTATTATGTACATAGTTTTTTTTAATTTCCCAAAAACTACATAATAATGCCATTCTCCCGTTTTTCCTTATGATTTTCCTATGTTAAATTATTCGATGAAAGAATATATCAATTAAATTTCAATTAATTTAATTCAGATAATTTTTTAGAATTTAGTAAAATGTTTGAAATTGTTTTTCAGTTCAACTCTCATTCGATTTATGCTTAAATACATTTTCTCATTAAATAAAAGGATAAAATGTAATCAAATCTGCTTGGTCCAATTATACACGAAAGTTAGAGAGAGATAGATACCCCACCAGTAAGGCGGGTGGTATTCTCGGAGGATACACGCAAATTATTCAAGTCGCCGGTCCATTTTGTATATAGAGGTCACTGCTTGTAGCACAGTATAGAGAATAGAAGCAGTAGCGACGCCACAGTATAAGGAAGAGACAGTAGCGACACTTCGAGGCGGCACCTTTGATGTTGTAGTATCAAAATAAATGTGGGCGGCCATATTGTATGGGGTGAGCGAAGCCGGCAAATTTGAAATACTGTCACAAGAAACCACCAGTGCGATAGTGTTTAGGTAATGCAGAGTTGCTGTTTAAAACTAACATGTTTTAAATGAGAGAAATTAGGAATTATTAACCCCTTGAGGTAGCAACCCGCTGCACATAAGAATAGAACGGTTAACCCGCCCTGACTCTATTTAAATAAGTCAATAAATAAATGGAAATAACTGTTTCTGTTACTTGGAAAAATTAGTTATATATTTTTACGTGTTTAAGTTTAATTTTAGTATTGTTTGAAATAGCTGTAGTATCTTAAACTAATTATTAATATTAATATTATTGCATCTGGCTTCACGCGAGTGCGCGCGCAACCCCACGCAGTGTGCAGCTGCTGCAGCACTGACCGGCATCGATCGAGGCAGAATGTGTCTGGCTTGCACACGGTAAACACGTATCGCGTCGTCGTCCGCGAACGTGGTTTGTCCACCATTTTGCATAAACTTTCTGATTTTCATATGCTCAGTAAAGTAATTGGTTGTTTAATTATCGTACGCGTAGCTTGATTAGCCTAACACGACTAATTCAAGGAGTATCGTTCGGTTTTCATTTAATTTGGTACTTTATAGTCCGCGAATACTTTCCGGCGCCATTTTATGCAGCTAATAGACACATCTCAGGAATCAATTGTAAAATCGAACTGTACAATTTGATTTCTCACGGAATTCGTGTTGTTAGGGATTTGATTCATATTTCCTTGGGTGAAATTATTATTATTTCTTTGTAAACTTGTTTACACACGTCCACCTTCGAGTGACGTCATTCACAGCGCATCTGCTGTTATTGTCGACTAGGTACATTCAATGCAACAAGTTTTGCAGTCTAGTTGGTTGTTATTAAGTTCATTTAGAGTTCTTAATATTGTTTAACTACATTTGTTTGTTCATACACTTATGAAATGATTTAGTTAATTTATACAAATATCGTATTTGTTTATCTTTGGTTTATTATTGTTTATGTCACTTGTATTCAATACGCTATCACATATTTCTCAGAATTGGTTTTCAGTTGTTTGTTATTTTGTTGCAATTATATTTAGCACGTTTGTTAGTTCGTAAAACTATCTGGTCCTTCGTCCGTTTTAATTAGTACATTTCACAAATTAGTATTATCCCGTTTATTGGCCAAGTCCAGTGATGTGAACCAGCTATCGAAGGTTGTAATTATTTTGGTTTACATATAGTTTTGTTTTATTCATTGAATTTAACATCAAACACATTGTTGGTGTTTCTAGACCGGATTCGCTGATCTAGAGACATCGCATTTGGGCTTGCGAGCAGGATCAAAACATTTTGGTTCTTCTAGATCGGATTCGCTGGTTTAGGGTTTGAACATTTGGTCCTTCGAGCCATTAGGTCCTTATTACTTAGTCCTTCGCACCGGAGGGACGCAACATTTGGTCCTTCGAGCCGGATTTGGCGGTATTCGGAGATAATTATTGTTTCTAGTTATTTTGGTATTAGTAATTGCATTTATTAACACACTGTAAAATGGCTAAACTACTGCACAAACAATTAGAGGTTGTGACAGAAAATATTCGTCGTCTATCAGTCTATTCTTCAGAGACTGATGAAAATAACAAACTGAAATTTGAGGTAACTTTTCCGTATCTTGATGCTTGGGAACAGGAATTTAATCGTATTTATTGCGAATATTCTTCAAAGTTAGAACAAACCAAAAATCCCGACGAGGATATGTTGGCAGAAATTTCCCGAGTTAAGAAGTTGTTTAATGAAATAAACGAACTCATTTGCGACATACGTGTCAATTACAAGCTTAGGTCCAATAAAGACACCGGATCACAGGCAGGGTCCGACAGAGCTAAATCAGAATCACATTCGATTCAATCAGCACAATCTTTGCGATATTTGCAACCAAGCTTGCCTAAATTGAATCTCCCAACATTCGACGGGGAGAAAACAACTTTTATGAATTTTTACGATTTATTCACACAGTTGGTGATAAATCGGGACAGTTTGTCAGATATTGAACGACTTCAATATCTCAAGTTATCTTTAAAAGGGGAAGCCGCTAGGCTTATTACAAATATCCCCGTCAAAGCTGATAGTTTTGATATTGCATGGAACGCCATCACAGATGAATATTATCGTCCTAGGTTGTTGAGGTCGGTACATCTGAATGCACTCCAAGATGTGCAAAAGGTCAAGCAGGCAGACGCCCCTACACTAAAATCGTTGTTGAACACAGCACGCGAAAACATCGCTGCTCTGAAAAATTTAGAGGTTGATGTTGACTCATGTGGGGTCATTTTGGAAAACATGATTTGTCGTAAGCTAGATTCGGCTACTAGACGACAGTGGGAACTAACATTGGATTCTGACTCCAAGCCCACTCATGTAGAGTTAATTGCGTTCTTGACTAAGCAAGTTTCAAGCTTAGAGGTTGAACCAGACAAACCTGTCAAAACTCACGAGTCATTCAAAGGGCACAAGCCAGCATCCCGAGCGATGACATTGGCAACTAATACGAATTGTCCGTATTGCAGAAAATCTCACTACATCAGTCAGTGGGAAGGGTTTATAGCTCTTAAACCTAAAGGAAGACATGATGCTGCAATTAAACACAAGTTGTGCATCAACTGTCTTAGAATGGGTCACATACGCCCGAACTGTCCTAGTACAGCCACATGCAGAACGTGCAACAAACCTCACCATACGCTGCTGCATTTTGGTGAAAGGTCGAACAAGTCGTTATCACCCAAGCGTGATAAACAATCTGTGCAGAAAAATCGTCCGTCATCACCCAAGAGTGATGCAAACTCTCAAGCAAGTAGTAGTAATTCTGAAACTACTACGTCAATGTCTGCTAGGACTTATTCACTAAGTCAACACAGAAAACATACTTCGGTATTACTACCCACTGCAAAATTGCATATATTTGACAGTGCAGGAAAGGTACATGTTGTACGTGCTTTATTGGATACAGGATCGCAGAAATCCTACATCACAAGGCGTTGTGTCCACAATTTAAATCTGTCTATTGAAGCGTGTCAAACAAAGATTATGTCAATCAGTGACACCCACGTCAAGGACACTAGTGGTATTATACATACCAAAATCAAACCATGTCGTAGAGAAACTCCAGTTCTCGATTTGAGTTGCATTGTAATCGACAACATTACAGGCAGAATCCCAGATTATCCAATATCTCGGGATACCTTTAAACAATTTGGGAATATCCAACTTTCGGATCCCGAATGTTATAAATCTCAACGAATAGACATGCTGTTAGGAGCTGACATTTGGGGTCAGGTCATTCGTAACGGAGTTAAGAAAGGAGTCGATGGCACACTCACCGCCATCAAAACAATCTTTGGTTGGGTGATTATGGGAGAATATACCAGCAAGCAAACAAGCAATGCTGTGGTGTCGTATCATACATACACACAAGAAGATACCCACGAACTATTGTCAAAATTTTGGGAATTGGAAAACGTTCCAACTCCATCGGTTGTCACTAAACCGGAGGATAAAATGGTGGAGGACCATTTTGTCAATACTACCCAAAGAGACTCCGAGGGAAAATACACGGTTTCTTTACCTTTTAAACAGTACCCACCAGTACTAGGCAATTCATACAAGAAAGCTTTGTCCATTTGTCACGCACAGCTGACTCGCTTGAGTAAAAGCCCAGAGTTACTCAAGGCTTATGATGCAATATTCGAAGAATATTTGCAAAAGGGTTACGTCACTAGACTTGATGTGCAACCCAATTTAAATGATCAGGATTCGTACTATATTCCACACCATGCCGTGGTTAAACCTGATAGTGCGACGACACCGGTACGCATTGTGTTCAATGCTTCAAAGCCATCGTCTAATGGAAAGTCGATTAATGACTACTTGTATCCTGGTCCGGTACTACAGAAGAGTATCTTCACTCTTCATTTGCGAAATAGATTTTATCCTATTTTAATTACGGGGGATTTAAAACAGATGTTCCTACAAATTAGAGTTGTACGCGAGCATCAACGATTTCTAAGGTTCATTTGGAAACCTGCGGATGCCACACATCCTATTGTGTACCAATTCAACACTATCTGCTTTGGTTTGAATTGTTCGCCGTTCTTGGCGTTGCGTACAGTTGAGCAGTTGGCTCAAGATGAAGGGAATCAATATCCCTTAGCAGCTAAAGTCCTGCAAAATGATGTCTATATGGACGATGTTGTGACTGGAGCTGAAGATATTCAGTCAGCATTGACACTGCGCCGTGAACTCACGGATATATTCGAAAGGGGAGGATTCACCCTCCGAAAATGGGCCAGTAATTCTCAAACAATACTGGAGGAACTACCAGACAATACACGCGCAGTGAAAGATGTCCACTTCAATGACGACGAGTCAGTGAAATTGTTAGGTGTCAAATGGGTTTGCAAGTCCGACTGCTACGAGTATACGGTCTCAAAACCCGACGATTTATGCACAAAAAGAAACATTTTGTCCTGCATTGCACGGATCTATGATCCATTAGGCATTATGTCCCCATTGGTGATGTTTCTTAAACTCATCATGCAAGAGCTTTGGAAATCAAAGGTAGAATGGGATGAAGAACCTCCCGCTCATATTGTCTCAGAGTGGAACTTGTTTCTGAACGAGATCGATTGTATATCCAACTATTCGATATCAAGGTTAGCCTGTTTGGGTTCTAAATTCGATCTTATCGGATTTGCGGATGCCTCCGAGCGAGGCTACTGTACCGTTGTCTATGTTAGAAGTTATCTAAACGATAAACCAGTGGTTCAATTGCTCTGTGCAAAGACGCGTGTAGCGCCTTTGAAAAAAATTACTATACCTCGTCTGGAATTATGTGCGGCGCATCTTCTCGCCAAACTTCTCGAGAATATTCTCGAAAATATTCCAAAACAACCGGAGGCTGTACATTGCTTCTCGGACTCTACGATAGTTCTTGCCTGGTTGCGCAAGGAACCACACACTCTGAAAACATTTGTGGGTAATCGAGTCGCTCAAATACAAACAAATTTTCCGAGTGAACACTGGCGTCATGTAACGTCGGAACACAATGCGGCCGACGTAGGTTCTAGAGGTCTCAGTCCTCTAATTTTCAAGACATGTACACTCTGGATAAAGGGACCTGAGTGGTTACAACAACCTTACTCGTGTTGGCCACAAAGTGAAGTGGTTCAACTTGACGAAGATCAAACGAACTCTGCTCAGACAGAGATTGTCAAAAGCCTAACATTGAAAACAGTACAGCAGTTCAGTTTTTTCAATGCAATGTCCAACTATAATCGGATGGTGCGAACTATGGCTTATTGTTTACGGTGGAGAGACATCTCTTCAGGCAAACGAAAAGGTGCTGATGTGGTTTCACCAGAAAAGCTTGTCCGAGCACAAGCCAAAGTCGTCCTGTTGGCTCAATCAGAAGGACTACAGGATGAATTATCACAACTACAACGAGGGAAAGTTTGTCGATCCCCAATCAAGTCGTTAGTCCCGTTTATTGATACTGAAGGTATAATTCGGGTCGGTGGCCGGCTGGAGCATGCTAATTTAGAATACGCCCGGAAACACCCCATTCTGTTGCCGTCGCAACACCCATTTACAAAGGCCCTCATTAAACACTTTCATGATAAGCATATGCATGTTGGTGCGCAAGGTCTAGAGTCTCTATTAGGACAACAATATTGGATCATTTCAAGCAGACGAACTATCCGTTCTGTGCTGAAAGGTTGTGTCCATTGTTTTCGGTTTCGACCGACAACCGACTACCCTCTCATGGGACAATTACCAAAGGACAGGGTTAACATTGCCAAACCCTTCCTTAATTCCGGAGTAGACTACGCCGGACCGTATAACATCTCCTGGAGCAGGAGACGAGGCACGTCCTCACACAAGGCATATATATGCCTATTTGTTTGTTTTGCCACAAAAGCCGTGCATATCGAACTTGTCACAGATATGTCCACGGACACCTTTTTGGCAGCACTAAGACGCTTTGTAGCACGCCGAGGTCGTGTTGCAAACCTATACAGCGATTGTGGCACGAATTTCATAGGTGCAAATCGCAAGCTCTCTGAATTACAAAAATTCTTGAGCTCTGAGGAATTCAATACTCAGGTGTCCAATCATGTGTACCAAGAAGGGATCACATGGCATTTCAATCCACCGTCCACGCCACACTTCGGCGGGCTTTGGGAGGCTGCAATAAAGTCTACAAAGAGACTATTATCACGAGTACTCACAGAAAAGCTTCTGACTTACGAAGAGTTCTCTACCTTGTTGACGGAAGTGGAGGCGATGCTAAATTCCAGGCCTCTGTTCCCGAAGTCATCGGATCCTTCCGATCCCACACCCTTAACACCAGGACATTTCTTAGTTACAGAACCCACTGTAACATTGCCGTCTCTAGATCACACTGAGACTCCCACAAATCGTTTGTCCTCATGGGAAATGTTGTCCAAGTTGCAACAACAATTTTGGGCACGCTGGCAACAAACATATCTTCGTACCTTGCAAGAACGGTACAAATGGAATGAGGATACAGATCCATTGACAATAGATACTATTGTCTTAATCAATGATCATCCAATGCCACCTACTGCATGGCGTTTGGCTAGAGTCATCAAATTGATTCCTGGATCAGATGGAATCAATAGAGTTGCCGTATTAAAAACTGCGAAAGGTGAAATCACTCGCCCTATAGCAAAACTGTGTCCTTTGCCAACAGCCTAAGTTTGTCTTTAGGGAGACCCTAAGGTGGCCGGTATGTTTAAAACTAACATGTTTTAAATGAGAGAAATTAGGAATTATTAACCCCTTGAGGTAGCAACCCGCTGCACATAAGAATAGAACGGTTAACCCGCCCTGACTCTATTTAAATAAGTCAATAAATAAATGGAAATAACTGTTTCTGTTACTTGGAAAAATTAGTTATATATTTTTACGTGTTTAAGTTTAATTTTAGTATTGTTTGAAATAGCTGTAGTATCTTAAACTAATTATTAATATTAATATTATTGCATCTGGCTTCACGCGAGTGCGCGCGCAACCCCACGCAGTGTGCAGCTGCTGCAGCACTGACCGGCATCGATCGAGGCAGAATGTGTCTGGCTTGCACACGGTAAACACGTATCGCGTCGTCGTCCGCGAACGTGGTTTGTCCACCATTTTGCATAAACTTTCTGATTTTCATATGCTCAGTAAAGTAATTGGTTGTTTAATTATCGTACGCGTAGCTTGATTAGCCTAACACGACTAATTCAAGGAGTATCGTTCGGTTTTCATTTAATTTGGTACTTTATAGTCCGCGAATACTTTCCGGCGCCATTTTATGCAGCTAATAGACACATCTCAGGAATCAATTGTAAAATCGAACTGTACAATTTGATTTCTCACGGAATTCGTGTTGTTAGGGATTTGATTCATATTTCCTTGGGTGAAATTATTATTATTTCTTTGTAAACTTGTTTACACACGTCCACCTTCGAGTGACGTCATTCACAGCGCATCTGCTGTTATTGTCGACTAGGTACATTCAATGCAACAAGTTTTGCAGTCTAGTTGGTTGTTATTAAGTTCATTTAGAGTTCTTAATATTGTTTAACTACATTTGTTTGTTCATACACTTATGAAATGATTTAGTTAATTTATACAAATATCGTATTTGTTTATCTTTGGTTTATTATTGTTTATGTCACTTGTATTCAATACGCTATCACATATTTCTCAGAATTGGTTTTCAGTTGTTTGTTATTTTGTTGCAATTATATTTAGCACGTTTGTTAGTTCGTAAAACTATCTGGTCCTTCGTCCGTTTTAATTAGTACATTTCACAAATTAGTATTATCCCGTTTATTGGCCAAGTCCAGTGATGTGAACCAGCTATCGAAGGTTGTAATTATTTTGGTTTACATATAGTTTTGTTTTATTCATTGAATTTAACATCAAACACATTGTTGGTGTTTCTAGACCGGATTCGCTGATCTAGAGACATCGCATTTGGGCTTGCGAGCAGGATCAAAACATTTTGGTTCTTCTAGACCGGATTCGCTGGTTTAGGGTTTGAACATTTGGTCCTTCGAGCCATTAGGTCCTTATTACTTAGTCCTTCGCACCGGAGGGACGCAACAGTTGCTGTCAATAGTTAAAGAATCAGGTAGGTTTTATTTAGATGAAACGTTTTACTGTTTATCATAAATTTTTATTAATTGTGCAATAAATTATTATTTTTTTATAATTTTTTTCGAATTTAAAATTTCTGTTTATAAATTTTAAAGAATAAAATAACCGCATCCTACAAAACAAAGTTACCAAATGTTTAGAAAAGTGTTCATATGGATGGTCAAATTTTATTCTATTCACATTTGAAACAAAACGTTGAAGAATGTTACTTTGCGTAGAAAATGTTTCAAAGTTTTGAATGAAAATATTTTCTTACACGCAAAACTTATAAATAAATCATTTGGCATATATAAACTTCCGAATATGTTTTCCTCAAAAGGCACATCTTCATATTTCTTAAAATAAGAATATAATGACGTATTGTCCAATTCCTCATGTTCTTTTGCAAATTTATTGCACGTGTCACATGAATGTACATTAAACCAAAACACGCTTCAGTAGCGTAAATAGGGGGGATTAGCCAGGTCCCTTCGACCACCTAGCAAAATTAATATAATATATAGGAGACATTTGAAATTTAACTTTTTGCTAATTTCATTTATTGTTATGTTGAGTAAAAACTTAATTTATTGCTATTATTCATCTAAATATTATATTATTATAAATCCAAAATTTGTTACGCCACTGCTAAGCAAACTAAAAGTTTCCACCCATGTTTTGAGAGGTGAATTTTCGCACATGCGCATAGAAATTTCTGACATGAATTTTAGCAGAGTGTCCCTACTGCCTCTTCCTTATACTGTGGCGACGCTCTTGTCGGAACCTTTGATGTTTCGTTCCTGGCTGCTCGGCGTGCAGGGGTTAATAATGAGGAGCGCGAAATTTGAAGAAAACAAAAATATATATTCAATATTTGTTATTTAATATCAAATGATAAAGTGTGATATGGTAAAAATAGGTAATAGTGAAATATAACTATGTAAAAAAATATATTTAAAGTCAATATTAATAAATAAATCAATAACCAAGTAATAAATATTACATATCCAAATGTTATAAATAATTATATATTTATAAAAATACTAGTATTAAAGTAATAATAAATCCATTCTTAGAACTAAACACAAACAATATTTATAAAAAAGTCGTATTAAAGTAATAAATATTTAAATAATAAACAAGCATCAAATATTTATAAAAATACTAATAATAAAGTAATAAATATAAACAATAACCAAGTAACAAATATGTCTCGAGTGATCGTAGCATCTCGTAGCATGGTAAAAGCGTGCTAGCTTTTTGTTCCAAAGATTATGGGTTCAAACCCCCAGCACACTTTAATTTATTTTAATTTTTTCAATTTATTTTTGTGTTTTTATTTATTTTAATATTTTTTATTTGTTTTTATTTATTTTTATTTGTCTCTATTTATTTTAATTTAACAAGAAAAAACAGTAAAACTACAATAAATAGAAACAAATAAAAATAAATAAAAACAAATCAAAAATATTAAAACAAAAAAAAACACAAAAATAAATTGAAAAAATAAAAATTTAAAAAGAATTAAAGAAGTGTGCTGGGGGTTTGAACCCATAATCTTTGGAACAAAAAGCTAGCACACTACCATCCTGCTACCGAGGGGTGGGTCACTTAAGAAGAACACGTACAATTCAAATTTAATTCCAATAATTTTTGATAATCAGTACCTTGATTATACACGTAATGTGTGACTTTTATTCTTAGTAATTTCAAAATTATGTGGTGTCTAATCCATTTTTACGTTAATACGCTCTTAGTAACATGTTTACTTTTGAAAACACCTCTTGTTTAATGTTATAGTAAAAATTATATTAGATTTACAGATACATATCTGACAATGGAAGTCAAAGTAAAAGCTAAAAGTAAGGATAACATTAATTGAAAAACCCAAGATAATACCATTACAAAATAAACATGGCAACAAAAAACTGGACAGAAATAAACATGCGAAAGGACTGATGATAAAGAAGTGACCGTTTTTAAAGAAAAACGAAAAAGTTGTGTTACGCCGGAAGTGGTTGATTATGGTAAAATGTTTCTTTTGTTTCATATGTAAAATTTTCTGTTGAATTCAAGGGCAAAATAAAAAATTTGGCATACTATTTAAGTAAGAAAGTTAGGAACATTTCTGGTTAAACCGGAATAATTATTGTTTTGAAAATATTTTAGTTGAAATAATGGGTATGTCGGAAAACCCCTAGGTACCAAATTTCGTAAAATATAATTGAATAGTTTTGAAAATGTTTTTTTAATAAATAAATATTATTTTTAATTTGTTATTATTATATTGTATTAAATTTTAGTTATTTTCATGTAAGTTCATAAGGATTTACAAATTAATTGTAAATTTGTAAAGTTCATTTTAAAATTAACCAAAAATCAACAATTTTAGAGCTTTGCTACAAATATAAGAACAATGATATTGCAAAACTAAAACGTTACAGACATAATATCAAGTTTTCTTTAATAAGTATGATAAAAATAAGTTACAAATTCGTAACAGATTTTGCATAATAAGCATTACTGTAGAGCCTCTTTTCGTTTATTTGGGAAAGCGAAGACGATCCCCTTAAGATATTTTTTAAAATTAGAACTGAGATGAATTAAAAAACATGAAAAACATATTGATATCTAGCACATATATTTAGATTATAAACCAAGGTAATTGTTAAAATTTTAGGGAATTAACCACTGAGTTACAGAATATGTCCCATTATCACATTAAAATTGCCATAACATTTTCTTATTTTACTTAATTATTCTTAAATAATTTTAAACAATTTGTTATTAATATGATGGAATAAGTAGTGTTCCCAAACATGTGTATAAAGTTTTACTGCAATACGTTTTAATGGAGGCAAATATTCAAATTATTCTTATTTCCTATGTTAAATGCCTATGTAACGGATTTCGAGCGCCACCCGGTATAGAATAAATACTTCCAAGACCTGTACATAATATTAAAATATATATTTTTTTTATAAAATTATAACAAATACATGGTAATTATTTCAAATACAATGAATATGCACGTAATATATTATTTGAATCTGATTCAAAGTCCCGCTCCTCATTATTTCCCCCTTCAACCCGAACAGGTTGGAACGAAAATCAGCGAAGTGTCGCTACTGTATATTCTCTATACTGTGCTTGTAGCATTTGGGAGGCATAGCATTTGTGAGGCGTAGCACTTCGGAGATATAGGATTATCACGACTGACATGAACCGCACAATGTTACCAGATATAATGTGGGACGAATAGGAACAGGATGAAGAGTATTCTGAGTATGAACAATTCACTATAGATCGCTACATAACAGTACCCATGACGCATTTCGCCTATTAAAATATAGATGGCTATACATTAACTTTGAAATTAGGTAATTACATTTTAATTTTTTCCAACCATAAAAATATAAACAATTTGAAATTAAGTAAATAATATAAATATAATTATAATATAAATAATAAACACGTTTCATAAATATTTTATTCATTTTAATAATAAATTTTCTTTTCTTAGTAGGACTGATTCAAATAATAATACTAAGAAACGAAAGATTATATATTAAATCCTAAGGTAATTTATAAACAGATCTGATATTTACACATTCTTCATTTCTAAAATTATCATAATCTTAAGTCCTTGAATTTAGCTGGCAATAATTTCTATACAATTCAATTCACGCTTCTTATACAGTTTTCTTCTCTTCATTGTCAGTTATTGTTGGATAAACGACAAAGAAGTCCCTTTATTGACTTGATGCACAACGTTTACAATAAAAAAGACATTTACTACTAGAAAAAACCAAAATTGACTACTCAAAACAAAAACCTGTCAAATCCTACTGCAATTCTGTCTCCGTCAATAATACAGTTCTCATATGATTATTACATTACATATTTATACTTTACTATACAACTGGCTGCATACATTACGCAATAACTGTAACAACATATCGATGAAGTCACTCATATTTGGAAAATAATATTGTAACTTTTAACTTTGAAATAGATCATACACTCCGAAAGTGATAACGTTAAAATCGAGCGGGAATTACAAAACCTGAAATATTATTGAAGTATGTATCCGGTTTGTAAGTGTGGAAGGTTTAAGAAGTTTTGATAATAATACGGCCATGAAATCATTGCATCGCGTTATTCTGCTCGTTTCGTCTTCGCAGTCGCGCGAAAGCGAACGATGTCAAGAATCGAACTGGCATCAGGCGTCCGCGCTATCTCTGTGTTTACCATATACGTTAGTTTGTGTTTTCTATGGTGTTTACTACGGACTTACGGCTTGACTGGCGTGACGTGGCTTGCAAAAACGCGGCCATCGGGGCCCTCTGTGCTGATTGCTGTACACTACTGTGTCTATGGACGTGACTGTAGCGTAATCTAGTGAGCGATGCAACAAGCTTATAACAAATATGATCAGGAGCGGTGAATATTTGGATTATAAAGAAAGAGGTACACTGGATATTTTTAAGGTTTCAGAACGATGTACAAAACTTCATAATTTGTGTCACTTACAATTATGATTTTTTTAGTATAACTATTCTCAGAAAGACTAAAGAACATCATGAATCAAGTCATGGTTTTATAATAATTGACGAAGAATTTCCTACCAATAGCAATTGGAATGCTAAGAGAATAACTATGGACACAATTCAAAACAAGAAGAGCTTAATTGAGCTACTGAAACAGAAAAAATTTGTGGTACTGAATGACAGATCTCGGAATAACACACCTGAAAAATATACATATCATTGTAGGGTCAGCAGGAAAAATCACTATAGATCTATACACCGATTTTTCTCACTTGACCCTCACGTCATTGATTTCTGAACCACAAAATAACAAGTAATTGTATATTTATCTCTGTCTTCCTTATGATATCCTATATTCTATCTTCAATACGTATGTCTAATAGCCTCATCTTTGTCTTACTAACTCATTTAGAGAAAGATAGGTAGTTATACGAAATTTGAATATGACATTCGGCAGCAGTGGCACTTAATATTTTTGCATGCTCGTTCACAACCCTAATTCTGGCGAAATTAGTGAAGTTACCCATATGGCTCACTCTGTTTACGTTAAGAGTCGCGAAATTCGAGAAGTATGAATTTCATTTAGGACAAAAAAATGTGAAATATCTCAAATTGACATTTTAAATGTGCATATTTATCAATGTCAATGTTATTTTTATAAGAGTAGGTGTACACAGGAATGCAGTCAAGTTTTTTTTTTTTTGGAATTTATTTATTTATTGTCGAACATCGACGTTTCGTCGCCAATTGCGACTTCTCCAGGATGGCTACAAAAGTAAGTACAATATAAAATTTTGTATAGTAAGCAATAACAATATTTACTTACAGTCAATTAATTAATAAAATGAAAAATTAATAGCCGTTTGTGAATACATCAAAATTTGTCAAGGAAAACTAATTTTGAAAATTCTAAACAACTAGCACGTGAGGGTTGTGCGACGTAGAACAGACAATTTAACAATGGCCGATTCTTCAATCAAGGAACGGGGCGGAAGCGGACCTGCCAGGCATAGTCTGAATGCAGTTGCAGTAGATGTTGCTAAGGTCTTCAATGTCTGTCCTGAAGTTTACTGATTTCTGGTCAGAGTTAATGTATAACATTTCTAGTGTGAGTCTCTTTGACAGATTCTTTTCTTTGTGTAAAATTTTGATATTATCATAATTAAATCTGTGTTGTAAATCCCAGCTGTGTTTTGTTAAAGCACATTTCCCAGTGTCGTTTCCTCGCTCAACGTTTCGTTTATGTTCGGCTGCTCTTATTTTTAGGTATCGTTTAGATTGTCCAATGTAGTTTGCATCGCAGTTACAACAAGGAATACTGTATACAACATTTGACTGGATTGCAGTATGTATTTTGTCTTTACAAACGCTGAAAAGATTTCCAACAGTTTTCACATTTTTTAAAATAATCGTTGATGTTTCATTTTCGAGAAGATGTTTCAAATTACGCGCCATTTTTCCAACATTTGGAATAGTGAAGTAATGGCGCGTAATTTGAAACATCTTCTCGAAAATGAAACATCAACGATTATTTTGTAGCCATCCTGAAGAAGTCGCAATTGGCGACGAAACGTCGATGTTCGTCAATAAATAAATAAATTCCAAAAAAAAAAAACTTGACTGCATTCCTGTGTACACCTACTCTCATCTGTTACCAGTCGCTTAGTAATATTTTTAAGTTATTTTTATAATTTATTGGCGATATTTACCGTTTCTTACAATGATTTTCATTCTTAGGTAAATATAATAGTAGTTTAGTTTAAGAATGATATAATTCAGTATAAAATTTACAAATTTAGGTTAAATTTTGAACAATTTTGGATTACGAACACATGGATTTCAAACGACAAATTACGCTCCGAATGTGAATAATTATGAACGTAGACTGAAATTGAAACATCAGAGAACAAGTTGCAGCCTTGCAACCAGGCCCGGATTTGCACATCTTTACGCCCTAGGCCAAAGTTGAAGACTGCGCCCCCCCCCCCATATATTACAATTATTTAAAATATTCGTCAACTGTCGTAGGTCGTAGCCCAACATGTTTTATGTTAAATATTTATAGCTTTTCTTTAAGATTTAATATTACGTCAATAAGTAATTATTTAGTATTAAAATTTGAAAAATTTTCTATATGAAATGATAATATTAAGGTGAACTATTATAACCTAGTATATTAACGTAGAATTCAGTTCATATTTGAAAAACCTATAATTTCAAAGATACATAATATTACACAGTAATTAAATCTATACGGAAATGAATTTTTTTTAAAAATAAGGAAAAACAAATACATTTTGAATATGTCATTTTAATACCTTTTTTTAAAATTTCTTTCTTCGTGCCTTGGACCAAGCAAATGCTTCTACGGTGCCGTTGAAATCAACACTTTGAGTCAAATCAGCCTCAATGCAAAGAAGCGCCAAAGAGTTAAGTTTGTTTTGCTTGAGCGTCGATCTGTGGAATTTTTTTATCCTTTTCAAACAAGAAAAACACCTCTCGGCTGATGCATTCGTAACAGGTGTGCAAACATACATTCTTAAGAGAACATCCACATTTGGATAGATTGTTTGTAGGTTATTTTCCCTTAACCATTTATAGAGTGATGCTAGTTTCTTATCTTGAACCTTGCTGGCCAGAATATGAGATTTGAGGTGAAGTAGCTCGTCAATAACCGACGGTTCTAAGTCTTCCTTAAAAAATTCGAGAAGTTTCCTCCCCTCGGCCTCAAGTTCTGCAGGAGTCAAAAACCATATTTTTGTAATGACAGCAAATCTTTCTGAGAAATCTTCATACGCAACCATTCTTTTCTTCATTTCTTCTTTTAATCTGTCAACAATATGGATGAATGTGTTCACTCTGAAATTGTCTCGCCCAGAAAAACGTACCTCACCATCGTGGGTCTCGTCCGCTTGAAGTTTTCGGATAGTCCGCCGCCTCTTATCTTGCTCGTATGTTTTCTTTTCGCAGACTTCTAGAGCTTTCTCTTCATATAAATCAAACTGCTCCCGAAGTTCTTCGAAGAACTTAATAAGTGACTTGAGAACTTCGATTACTGCCAAGACATCTGAATCAACGTTCTGCACATATTTGTTCACTTTGTGCAGTCTGAGAAGAACAGTTCCCCAAAACTGTGCCATGATTGCCGTTTCCAGTCTGTTCAACTTGGAGATTAATCCTCTCGCCTCAGTTCGAGTTCCAGATTTTTGTGCTGGGTCTGTTTCTAATTCCTCAAGGGCATTGATGATTGCAGGCCACTCTTCTTTTAAGGATTTAAGAGCATCATACCTGGCATACCATCGAGTAGTGGATAGGCTTTTGATCGTCAACGATGTATCCTTGAACTTATCAAGTACTGTCAATCTATATGT
The DNA here is from genome assembly GCA_963082715.1 of Harpalus rubripes. NCBI lineage: Eukaryota > Metazoa > Arthropoda > Insecta > Coleoptera > Carabidae > Harpalus > Harpalus rubripes. The sequence continues at coordinate 39,042,545 of OY720452.1, read as the reverse complement.
AGAATTGTGAAAAAAATTGTAAACCTCTTGAAGCAGACTGAAGAATGTAGCAGCTTCAAGACAAGAATCAGCTGCATGAGTGCCTACTAAATTTAGCGAGTGCCCTGCACATGGGACGTAATAAGCAAGTGGACTAACTTCGAGGATTCTAGACTGGAGTCCAGAATAAACGCCAGACATATTCGAAGCATTGTCATATGATTGGCCACGACATTTCAAAATGTCAAGACCAAGATGCTGCAATGTTTCGGTCATTGCCTTAAACATATCAAGGGCCTTATGTCCAACGTTCGGTAAAAACTTGACAAACCTCTCAACAGGCTCTCCATTCGGTTTTACATAGCGTAACACAATTGATAATTGATCGACATGTGATACATCGGGAGTAGAATCAACGATAACTGAATAATACTTGGAGATTTTAGCTTCGTTAACAATCTCTCTGGGTTTCCGAACTTCCTGATGTGCTCAGTTAAAAAAGGATCAAACTGAGAAATTGTTTCAAGCATCATCATGTAGTTACCATTATTATTGGAACCAAAATTTTCATCCGAACCTCTAAATGGCAATCCACGTGATGCTAAAGCTTTTATTACAGCTACTACTCTGTGTAGAACCATTTTCCAATAACTTATTTCTTGGTCTACCACTTCAGTTAATTTTAAATTGATTTTCCCTAATTTTTCTCCTCTTTCTTTCAAAGTGAGTATGCAATTTCTGTGAGAAGGGGAATTTTCATGCTCCTTCAGCCTAACCGAACCGTTCTTCCAGTCATCAAACCCTTCTTTTACAAAAGATGATTGTGATTGTGCATCTAAGTGAAACAGTCGACAAGGTCCACAAAAAACGCTTGCATTTTTTTGTGAATAGATCAACCATTCTCTGTCCTGAGTCTCTCCGTTTATCAGCTTTTGGCTAAAATGATTCGCATTTAAAGACCAAAATCTGTCACCATATTGTCTTCTAGACTTAGCGAAGTCCACATTTTTGTTCTGAATCAGCCCGTATTTCGCTACATAATCACGCAACTCATTATTAATAACCCAGGATCTGGATCAAAATAGAAATTTTGACCTGCTTCAAATTTTTCATTTGAAATGACCGACGAAGAACTATGTTCCGAATGAGTGAAAAAGTGACTACCATCTACAGAGGGATTAATAGGCACAGTAACCTTCGCAATTTCATTTTCTTCTCTATCTTCAAGTCCTTCTGGAAGATGAATTTCGCAGTCGTTCCGGGATGAACTGCTTTGCAGTTCAAAACATTTTGAGTTTAAAGGTGGGTCTTTCTCAGATCTAGGAAATATAGGTTCAACATTATTATCAGTTAACGATGTCAACCAATTTTTCAGGGCTCCACTATTTTTCTTATCGCTTGCCGTTCTCAATTTTGCCCTTTTCCTGTACTCCTCTCCAGATGGTCGTTTTTTTTTGTTGGCTCATTTCAAAGATAATTCATTTCTTTTTCTATAGGATAGAAATTAATAGATAAAAATAGGGTATTTGACAAATTTTAGTAAAGCGTTTTAAATTGCACATACACACCTAATTGTATATGCAAAAATTAAATTAAATATTTTTTAATCTTTAATATATTTAAAATAGGTTTTTTAAAATTTAGTTTAAAATTTCCCGCTATAACGTGAAGATTCTCTTTTGCGATCTGCTTGACCAGTTATAGGGGTGACTCGGACACGTAGACCCCACGTGTAGCGTAAGCGATCGATAGACGAGTGAGTTGGCCTGTGTTGGCGCGAGTAAATCGTCACGTCATGAGCGACAAGAGTGTTTTAGCGGGAAATTTAAAACAAAAATTGAAAAACCCGATTTTAAATTTATTAACGATATAAAAAAATATATAATAATAATAATTATGCATATATAATTAGGTGTACATGTACAATTTAAAACGCTTCCCCAAAATTTGTCAAATACCCTATTGGTACAAATTCATTAAATTGTTTCTTTTTTATTTTAATTTTCTATTACTTGTTAACAGACAGTTAAACAATATGTTTTGATTTTTGAAAGTTAAATCGTTACATATTACGTAAAAAAGTTAAATCATAACATACTACCCTATTGAATATGATAAATAAAAACTAACTACTTAGTGTACGAGTACTTACGTTTAAATGAATTGGTTGTAGAGTTCAACCTTTTTCAAAATAATGTCACTTGCTTTTGTTTTTAGATAAAAATGTATAGAATTTTCAATGTTGCAATGGTGGGGAGAGGGTAGATTGTAGAATAAACCTCAGTATTCGGAGAGCGCGCCGCGCGCCGAGTGAACAAAACAATACACACGTGAAGGTGTCTCACAGTGTTGCCGAACTTACCGACTTTTCGGTATTTCTCCCAAGATGGAGACTAGGAGTTTGATTCGAGAAAAATTATTTTTTCTTCAAGCGTATTATAATATGCATATTATGCTACTGTACACACGCTGTAGAAGATATTCATTGTCTTACTAGTACAAAAATGTTGTTATTGTTGTACTAGTAAAAAAATGTTAGTTTCTTAGTTAACCGCTGGCGGCGGCAGTAGCCACAGCAACACAGATCATATTGAAAATTGTTATTTGACAGTTGAATCGTTTGTGTTTTGTAGTGTACACAGCCAGCTTTGACTAAAATTGCAAATTTTAGAAATAAAAAAATTCCAAAAAAATGTCAAAAAATTATTTGAAACGCTTGAAGAAAAAATAGTATATGTCATTCGGAGTAGAACGCCCTTTTTGTGTTTTACCCAGCTTGCCAGGCCTCGGCTGGCGCATCGGCCGCAATAGCTGGGTTCAACACAAAAAGACCGCTTTCTACTCTTAATAACATAATATACTATTACTATACAGTTTTTGCATACTTAAAGTAAAAAATGTAACTATTTACTTCTTTTGGTAACTTTAGAAAATTCTCTCTCTCTCTCGCTCCGTTTTCTCAATTTTTTAACAGGACGTTCTGCGCCCCCCTCCAAGCCTGCGCCCTAGGCCATGGCCTAGGTTGGCCTTATGGGTAATCCGGGCCTGCTTGCAACTTGTCACAAGTGTAAACAAGAAGAAAGTTTTATTCCAAGTACGTACCAAATTTTAGCTCTGCACACCGTTAGAAAGTCGGTTAAAATGGTTTTTAAAATGTTGGATAATGAATTTATATTTATCGAATAAAGAATTTAACGTTCTTTAATATAATCTTTCCAGAAGCTTGGAAACTGTCACATATTACTCCAATTTATAAATCAGGCAACATAAATGTAACTAATTACAGACCAATATCCATGTTATCAACATTTGGAAAAATTTTTGAAGCCCTTATTGTAAAACAATTAAAATATAGCTTAGATAGCATAATTATTCCACAGCAAAATGGATTCTGTTCAGGAAAATCTACAACCACTAACCTTGTCCCTTTCATTGAATTCTTAAGTGCAAATATGGACAAAAGATACAAATAGACGTAATCTATACCGATTTTGTAAAGCCTTCGACCGAGTTCATCATCCTACTCTTGTAGAAAAACTTGAAACATTGGGAATTCATGGTACTTTACTTCGGTGGATTCAATCTTATATTACAAATAGATCGCAGCTAATTTCTTGCAATGGATTTAAATCACGATTAATCCGTGTTACATCTGGAGTTCCACAAGGCTCTCATCTGGGTCCTTTGCTTTTTAATATATTTATTAACGATATATCATTGTTTCACCCATTCTAATTTTTTACTATATGCTGATGATTTAAATTTTTTAAACCTGTGTAAACGGAGCAAGACAGTTTAGAGCTTCAGCGTGATTTGAATAACTTGCAAGAGTATTGTAAAAACAATTACCTCAGCCTTAATGTTTCAAAATGTAATGTAGTTCATTTTACAAGAAATCAAGTTATCTTAAATTACAATTACAACATAGATAACATATCACTAGAGAATAAGAAAACCGTTAAAGATTTGGGTGTAACGTTTGACTCTAAATTACTGTTAAATTCACACACAGAACTGACTGTAAAACAAGCAAGTAGAACTTTAGATTTCATACTGAGAACCAGTAAACACTTTAAAGAACCATGCGCTTTAATTACATTATTCACCACATTGGTTCGACCTAAACTGGAGTACGCATCAATAATTTGGAATCCAGTTTACAATAAAAACATAAAGTTAATTGAAAGCATTCAAAAAAAAAATTCATTAATATTTTGTGATACAAATTTAATGTTGAAATTTATGAATACTCCGAGAGATTAAAATACTTTAACGTATCATCGCTGGAAAATAGAAGGACTATCAATGATATGATATTTCTTTACAAAATCTTTAATAATATGGTATATGGCAATAACATAATTCATTTATTCAATATACAAGTTTGTAACAAAATGACAAGATCCAATACTCTATTTTACCCACATTCAAGTAGAACAAATAATAATAAAAATTCTCCAATAAACAGAATCATGTCTACCTATAATTCCAAATTTGATACGTTAGATCTTTTTCATCTCCCGCTATCACTATTCAAAAACGCTGCCAGATCAATTATTAATATATAACTTCACATAGTTTATAATTCTTTTAAATATATCTCTGTACAATATCAATATTTTGTATTTCATAATGTACTCTCTATGTATTCGTGTTAGTAAGAAGTAAAAACCTTTAATTGGTCTTCATTGACTGTTGGTTTTCTAAATAAATAAATAAATAAATAATTAAATAAGCATTTACATAAATTGTCGATAAATAATATTTAGATGATTTTTATCTTGTAACTACTACTTCCGGTTGTCCAGTTGTTACCAAAACTTAATCAACTCTTCCCATCATTGTTAGATTGAGGAAACCGTAGTTAAAAATGTCTTTAGTCTTAAGTATTTAAGAAATCGTGGATCCAACATCCACACACACGCACATCTACACACACATACGGACATCATTGTAAAAATGTTATAATCGGATTCTAGGGACCTTAAAACGTGCTTATTCACTAAAATCTGGTTATGCGATTTTTAGCATGAATTCAATATCTCTCTTAGCGAGAGGTAAAAAGAAATTATAATCTGAACTTACAAGTAAACTAAAAAATGTTAAAAATCTAAAACAATTTTGGGAAACTATTAATTCTCTACAAAGGATAGCTTACATTCAAAATCTAATAAAAATAGAAGACTGGGTCAAATACTTCGAAAATTGGGACAAAAACAAACTTGTCATCGCAGAAATACTTTTTGAAGTACATCGCCCATTTTTAGATAACAATATTACTCTAAAAGAGATGAACAGTGCTCTAAAGAAACTCAAATCGATCGAAGAAAGCTCCTGGAACAAACGGTCTCGTATATGAACAACTAAAAAACGAACCGAACGAATGGATAACCTATCTTAAAAACTTACTAAATAACTTCCTATCACAATAGAATTTGCCGGTAGAACTCAAAACAATTATACTAACACTCATACATAAAAATAGTGATCGCATGGATTTAAAAAATTACTTATTAACAGGAAGGTGAAACGAATCTGACCATCCACGCTAGAATGAAAAAAGTCTTTGGAAGAAGGTATTGGTTCTGTCCGGATAGCCAGGACGGTCACCCACGCAGAAATGATAAACCTCTGTGGAAAAAGTAATGAGTTCTATCCAGATAACCAGGACGGCCACCCACGCAGGAATGATAAACCTCTGTGGAAGAAGGAATGAGTTCGGTCCGTAGAACCGGGACGGCCACTCACGCAGGAATGATAAACCTCTGTAGAAGAAGGAATAAGTTCTGTCCGGATAACCAGGACGGCCACCCACGCAAGAATAATAAACCTCTGTGGAAGAAGGAAACGAGTACTGTCCGGATAACCAGCACGGCCACCCACGCAGGAATGATAAACCTCTGTGGAAGAAGGAATGAGTTCTGTTTGGATAACCAGGACGGCCACCCACGCAGGAATAATAAACCTCTGTGGAAGAAGGAATGAGTTCTGTCCGGATAACCAGGACGGCCACCCACTCAGGAATGATAAACCTCTGTGGAAGAAGGAAATGAGTTCTGTCCGGATAACCAGGACGGCCACCCACGCAGGAATGATAAACCTCTGTGGAAGAAGGAAAACAGTTCTGTCCGGATAACCAGGACGCCCACCCACGCAAGAATGATAAACCTCTGTGAAAGACGGGATTAGTTCTGCCCCGATAACTAGTACGGCCAGCCACTCAGGAATGATAAACCTCTGTGGAAGAAGGAATTGAGTTCTGTCCCGATAACCAGGACAGCCACCCACTCAGGAATGATAAACCTCTGTGGAAGAAGGAAATGAGTTCTGTCCGGATAACCAGGACGGCCACCCACTCAGGAATGATAAACCTCTGTGGAAAAAGGAATCAGTTCTGTCTGGGTAACCAGGACTAGCACCCACGCAGGAATCGTAAACCTCTGTGAATGTAAGAAATGAGTTCTGTCCGGCTAACCAGGACGGCCACCTACGCAGGAATGATAAACCTCTGTGGTAGACGGGTTGAGTTCTGTCCGGATAACCAGGACGGCCACCTACACAGGAATAATAAACCTCTGTGGAAGAAGGAATGAGTTCGGTCCGTATAACCGGGACGGCCACTCACGCAAGAATGATAAACCTCTGTAGAAGAAGGAATAAGTTCTGTCCGGATAACCAGGACGGCCACCCACGCAAGAATAATAAACCTCTGTGGAAGAAGGAAACGAGTACTGTCCGGATAACCAGCACGGCCACTCACGCAGGAATGATAAACCTCTGTGGAAGAAGGAATGAGTTCTGTTCGGATAACCAGGACGGCCACCCACGCAGGAATGATAAACCTCTGTGGAAGAAGGAAAACAGTTCTGTCCGGATAACCAGGACGCCCACCCACGCAAGAATGATAAACCTCTGTGAAAGACGGGATTAATTCTGTCCCGATAACTAGTACGGCCAGCCACGCAGGAATGATAAACCTATGTGGAAGAAGGAAATGAGTTCTGTCCCGACAACCAGGACAGCCACCAACTCAGGAATGATAAACCTCTGTGGAAGAAGGAAATGAGTTCTGTCCGGATAACCAGGACGGCCACCCACTCAGGAATGATAAACCTCTGTGGAAAAAGGAATCAGTTCTGTCCGGGTAACCAGGACTAGCACCCACGCAGGAATCGTAAACCTCTGTGAATGTAAGAAATGAGTTCTGTCCGGCTAACCAGGACGGCCACCCACGCAGGAATGATAAACCTCTGTGGTAGACGGGGTGAGTTCTGTCCGGATAACCAGGACGGCCACCTACACAGGAATAATAAACCTCTGTGGAAGAAGGAATGAGTTCGGTCCGTATAACCGGGACGGCCACTCACGCAGGAATGATAAACCTCTGTAGAAGAAGGAATAAGTTCTGTCCGGATAACCAGGACGGCCACCCACGCAAGAATAATAAACCTCTGTGGAAGAAGGAATGAGGTCTGGCCGGATAACCACGACGGCCACTCACGCAGGAATGGCAAACATCTGTGGAAGAAAGAGATGGGTTCTGTCCGGATAACCAGGACGGCCACCCACGCAGGAATAATAAATCTCTGGGGAAGAAGGAATGAGGTCTGGTCGGATAACCAGGACGGCCAGTCACGCAGGAATGGCAAACCTCTATGGAAGAAGGAAATGGGTTCTGTCCGGATAACCAGGACGGCCACCCACGCAGGAATGAGAAACCTCTGTGGAAGAAGGAATAAGTTTTGTCCGGATAACATAAATTAATAAAGTTGAAGTGTACGCAATTTTTATCAAAGTTTCACGATTTGTTGTTTTTTTGATTAATTTACGGTGGTGTTTCGGAAGTGTTGGTGAACATACGTGAAGCTGAGTTTTTTTAAATTTATTCTTCATTACGTGTATCACTTGCACGTGTTTTTGTCATTTTTTGCAAAATTGTGGTTGTGTTGGGACTTGTTTACTAATCCGTTACCATGCCAACGTGCAGCAAGTGCAGTCGCAACGTAAACAACAAATACCCGTACGTTCGCTGCTTCAAATGTACGCGCGTGTTTCATAGTGCGTGCGCTGACGGCGAGAATAAGCAACTGGCTGACCAGCGCTGCTACGTATGGGTACGCACACGTAGAACGCTGTAAAATCAGTACGCTTGTTGCTTGTACTGGTTAAGCTTGCTTCCGGCGCTTGATAACATTTATAGTGGACACATAGAAAGATGGAATCCAGCTGAAAAGATGTCTTCGTCAAGCGAGGATGATATGTTTTTATTAGAAAATATTGATTTAAAATTATTATGTAAACAGAGAGTAGGTGTTCATAAAATTAATCGAGGGCGGCGGAAATATGGGGAATATCATCATCTTTTCCCGCAATTGAAAATGGACCGGAAAAGGTTTTTTAATTACATGAGAATGGAGTTGGGCACATTTAATTATATATTAAATAAAATTGAACAAAACATAACAAAGAACTGGTGTAATTGGCATCATCAACCGATCCTTCCAGAAGAACGACTTGTTCTTTGTTTAAGGTAAGTATATTTCTATAAATAATATATCTATACATAACATGTTATTATAAAAAAGAAAACAAACTTCTACAAACATACAAAAAAAATCTTATTGGATGATACCTTCTAATACTTGAAGGTTTGACCTATAAAAGAGTAGTCGTTATCTGGTAGTGGTACACTCTGGATAATTGACTCTGATGAGGAAGAATACGGAGTTGGAGAACCCATCGAGTGCAGTGTCTGAAGCTCATTATAGTTCATTGGATAAGCGAACTCTTGAACTAGCTGTTGAACCTTTCCACGGAAAGTAAATACTTTCTCAGGGGGAATTTTTTTCACATGAGTTAGTAAACTCTTGAAAAAGAGCAAGTGCTCGTCCTCAGGATCAGTTGTTCTTCTCATCTCTGTTTTTTGAGTCAGTAAATCTAGTTTTTTTCTTTCTATATCTAAGATAGATGTAGTATACTCATCGGTCCTCAGTCGCTTTATCTTCGTATGCAAAGGTTTGTTTTTTCGAACATGTAACATTTTTCCTCGTGCTACTTCTAATGTACTCGTCTGTGGAACCAATGATGGATTATCATCTTTTAAAGCTGAAATTTCAGACCTGACTGTGACATTTTCTTTTACAAGATCATCACTATATTGAACATCGGCACCATCTGGTAGCTCTTCCTCCCCGATAATGCTATCTTCATTTTCATCATCATCATCATCATTTAGAGTTCCGGAATTTATTTCGCTGTTTTGGGACTCTTCGTGATCCTTAGGTTCTTCAAATGTGGTTAAATTCCCAGAACTAGGTCGAGATTTTATTATATCCCTCAGGAAGCACAAGGATTTAAAATATTGCCACTTGCTTGTTTGTGTATTACCACCTTCATCTCCTGACCGAGGAGGTTTAATTTTTGGTAATTTGGTGGAAAATTGATCGCGTAAATATTTCCACTTTTTCCTTAGTTTGTTTTCTGTAATTATAGAAAGAAAAAAATGTATAGAATTTGTGCACAAGAAAGAAAGTTCATATCTGACTACTTGTATGTTCAAGTATAGCTTACTTTTCATTTGTATTTGCCTACTCAATAATATTTTATTACATGGTTAATTTTATTAATATGATTTCAGATATTTGGCAGCAGGATCATCTTTTAAGTTATTGTCTTACAGTTTTCGAATGGGTTCATCTACTGTGGGGAATATTGTGAAAGAGATTGTCTTAGTTATATGGGACAAACTTCAACCAATACATATGCCCGTACCAACCAAAGAGGACCTTCTGCAAATTGCTGGTGATATCTTCCGGCTCTGGAACTTCCCAAATTGCCTTGGAGCAATAGATGGGAAGCACATACGCATTAAGTGCCCAAATAATTCAGGATCTATATTTTATAACTACAAACACTTTTTCTCCATCGTTCTACAGGGTGTCGCGGACGCTAATTACCGATTTATAACTGTTGATATCGGCGGATATGGGAAACAAAGCGATGGCGGGTCCTTCCAAGCATTTGATTTGTATGACCTATTACAAAAACAGGATCTTAATATTCCAGAACCCGCATTCCTACCAGGAACAAATGTGAAAGCTCCTTTCGTTTTCCTTGGCGATGCAGCATATCCACTGCTTCCTTATCTCCTTAAACCATATGCAATGGATAATCTGGGTATTGATGAGGAAAATTACAATAAAAGATTGTCACGAATGAGAAAGTCAATCGAATGCGCGTTTGGGATTTTGTATGCAAAATGCCGTTTATTATCAAAGAGTATTGAAACCGACGTTAATCTGGTGGAAAGCATTATCAAGTGTATATGTATTCTGCATAATGCAATTATTGATATGGAAGGTGTACAACATCATTTAACAGATACAGTAATTGTTCCTGTCGCAGAGAAAAATAAGAAACCACTTGGAAGGCCCACAAATGAAGCAAAAAGTGTCAGAGATTTATTCACCACTTACTTTGCTAACAACCCTATAACTTACAATGTGTGAGATAATGTAAAATTTTATGTGAAAAATATATAAAATTTTAAATTTTTAAAACATGTACATGCCAAAAGTTTTCTTTTTATCGTTTACAATATTATATTTACATTGTGTAATCAATAACAAATAAATACCATATAATTTATTTTTATAAGCAATATGTAATATTTATTTGATAGTATTCCGTAAATAAATCAATAACAATAAATTACTATTGAGAAATATTCGTTTTCCGGGAATGGACTGTGTCATATTTTGAGTCAGAACTCAACGTTTCGCCCGCAGTCATATGGGGCATCTTCAGGAGCAAGGGGGATAGTACTGTCTTAAACACGGTTACCCGACGTGTCAACCACGCTAGAGGCCGAGTTTAAGCAACAAGGAGGGAGACTCAGTTTACAAGGTTACCCGACGTGTAAACCACGCTAGAGGCCAAATAAACCAAGTGACGAAAGAAGGCCGAGAAGACGGTTATATACTAATCTAAAGATACGGTAGAAGAGCAGAGCTAATGAGGACCAATGGGAATCGAGTTCGTAATGGTAGATTGGGCGTGTCGTGTTCCGAGAATCACCGGTTTCCACATGTGGCTCAAGAAATAGCCATCATCCCGATTGATGTTATTCGGATGTTTCCATATTTCTAAAGTTTCCCTGTATTTACGTCTGTAAAACTCAGGGACAGGAGCTAAAATGCGGGAATTTTCAAATAAGATGTTATGTCCTGTGTTGTGTTGGTGTTCTGCGACCGCAGATGTTAATACCATACCATTACGCAGACAGCGTTTGTGTTCTGACAATCTAGTGTGAACACTCCTTCCTGTTTCACCTATGTATACTGTGCCGCAAGAACAAGGAATACTATAAACACCGGGTGACGACAAGGGTTCGCGCTTATCTTTAGTTTGGGGGAGTATTTCTGAGATCTTTTGTGGAGGTTTAAAAAAGACCTTAATATTGTTTTTATTGAGAATTCTACCTATTTTGTCCGAGAAACCTTTAATGTAAGGGATAGATGCAAATGTTTTGAACGAGGTATCCACAGGTTTTTTGGGTAAAGGGTTTAATTGTCTATGAATTACATTGTTGATTAATTTTACGTCATAGTTGTTCTGGATTAAACTATGTCTGATGTGATCAAGCTCCTGCTGTAGGAAATCAGGTTCAGAGATTTTAATGGCACGATGTACGAGAGCGTTGACTACTGAGAGTTTCTGCGAGGGATGGTGGTGAGAATTAAAATTGAGATACCTATCAGTGTGGGTGGGTTTTCTATAAACAGCGTGCCCTAACTGTCCGTTGGGCTTACGATTAACGAGAACATCAAGGAAGGGGAGAGTTCTGTTATTTTCTACCTCCATGGTGAATTGAATGTCCGGGTGTATGCTGTTTAAGTGTTCGTGGAACAAAGTGAGTTTTTCCGGACCATGTGGCCAAATGACAAACGTGTCATCTACATAGCGAAACCATACCTTAGGCTTGAATGTAGATGATTCTAGTGCCTTTGTTTCAAAGTGTTCCATAAATATACTGGCAACCACGGGGGACAGGGGAGAGCCCATTGCTGCACCTGAGACCTGTTTGTAAAATTGTTTATTAAAAGTGAAATAGGTTGATGTCAAGCATTTTTCAATAAGAGTTACTAGATTAGACGAGTTTCCGTTATTTTCCAATAATTTAGCGATAATAGTGATTGACTGATCAATCGGGACTTTAGTGAACAGTGATGTGACGTCAAAACTAACAAGTATGTCGTCGGGTTCTGTAGTGATATTATTGATTTTTTGTACAAAATGTTCTGAGTTTAGAATAAATGACTCAGAATTTCCTGTAAAAGGTTTTAAAATATCCGCCAAATATTTAGACAGTTTATAAGTAGGAGAGTCGATGGTGCTGACAATAGGTCTGAGTGGGTAATCCTGTTTGTGAATTTTTGGTAAACCGTAAAGACGTGGAGGTTTGGAGGATTTAGGTACAATACGTTTTTGAATGTCTTCAGGAATGTCTGAATTTTTAATAAGGGCGGTGATTTCACGTTCAATTTTAGCTGTGGGGTCACGTTTAAGTGGAGAATATGATTGTTCCTGTAGAAGGGCCAGAACCTTCTCATCGTACTTGTTGCGATCCATAATTACTGTAGCATTACCTTTATCCGCTGCAACAACAATAATATTGGTGTCTGATTTGAGGTTTTTCAGAGCTAACCTTTCTTCTCTACTAATATTAGATGGTGGTGGTTTGAAGTTTTTGATGCATTTCACAACTTCCATACGTACAGTGTCGCTAGCTTCTTTAGGTAATTTCCTAACGGAGGATTCGATAGAGCTGACTATTTCTTCAACAGGAATTTTTGTAGGAGCGAGGGAAAAGTTTAACCCTTTCGATAAAACGGAAGTTTCGCTGGACGATAGGGGGCGAGATGATATGTTAACGACGGTTTTACCTAAAGCATGAATTACCTTTTTTGGGGGAGTGAGGGAATTAAATTTACGCTTTTGTTTTTCGCTGGTTTTTTCAAAGGAAATATTGGCCTGAGCATGTGTGATAGTATCAAATTTTAACCAATCCTCATGGTTCATAAGGTTACTCAATTCCAAATGCAGCGAGTATAGTTTTATAGAAATTTCGTTTAATTCTCGTCGTGTGTAGCGAATTTGTTCCCTAAGAAGTGAGAGACTTGCTTTGTTAAGGATAGATTTGGAAGCGCGAGTTTTGAAATTATCATTGATCCTAAGAGATTTGGGTACAACATGGTGGTCACGGCAACGAGAAAGAAAGGCAAGATCACAAAGGAGTTTGGAAATCTTATGTCTAAGTTTGGAAAAAGTACGAGACTTAAAATAGATATCCTCCCCGTAGAGGTTTGTGAAATAATTGCGTAGGCTTCCACAGTCTGAGTCATGAGAAATATTCGTTTTCCGGGAATGGACTGTGTCATATTTTGAGTCAGAACTCAACGTTTCGCCCGCAGTCATATGGGGCATCTTCAGGAGCAAGGGGGATAGTACTGTCTTAAACACGGTTACCCGACGTGTCAACCACGCTAGAGGCCGAGTTTAAGCAACAAGGAGGGAGACTCAGTTTACAAGGTTACCCGACGTGTAAACCACGCTAGAGGCCAAATAAACCAAGTGACGAAAGAAGGCCGAGAAGACGGTTATATACTAATCTAATCGGAATTACCGTATCTTTAGATTAGTATATAACCGTCTTCTCGGCCTTCTTTCGTCACTTGGTTTATTTGGCCTCTAGCGTGGTTTACACGTCGGGTAACCTTGTAAACTGAGTCTCCCTCCTTGTTGCTTAAACTCGGCCTCTAGCGTGGTTGACACGTCGGGTAACCGTGTTTAAGACAGTACTATCCCCCTTGCTCCTGAAGATGCCCCATATGACTGCGGGCGAAACGTTGAGTTCTGACTCAAAATATGACACAGTCCATTCCCGGAAAACGAATATTTCTCATGACTCAGACTGTGGAAGCCTACGCAATTATTTCATAAATTACTATTATTATTATTTTTATATTTCCTGATCCAAAAACCAATTTCCTAGCTATTGCTATCAACATCCTAATTTCAACATCAACTCAAATCTTTAAATTATCATATATAAGATATGTTTTTTTTATATATTTCTTTACAAAAACATTGATAACTTTTGGAGGTTGATCTCTTCGCCCTTAATGCTAAAATATACTTACCTTCAATATTCATTTGACTTCCAACATTTTTCTACGTAATTTCTATTAGCATGTTCTTTTACTCTTTTGTCCCATATAGCCCGTCTCTCATATACAGAAGTTATTAATTCCTCGCTGTTTATTAAACTCATCTTATAACAATAACAACGAACAATGACGGTGACTGCAAGCATACAAGAAGCTTGAAAATAATGTTTCAAACATTCTTGTTCGCTTGTCAGCGCTGGCTGCAAGTTTCGACAAATGCACTCATGCTTTCTATGTGCGCGGGTACATTTGAAAGTATCGTAGCTTGTTGCCGCATGTCAGCGCTTGCTCTCCAGCGTTTATAGCCAGCGTTCTACGTGTGCGTACCCTATGCTGTGTCCATCGTGCAGGCCAGCAAACCTCATGCACAAGATGTCAACACGGCAGCTGTGGCCGATTCTAGTTTACTTCCCAAACCCAATCGAGAATTCCATGAAATGATAGCGACTTTAAAATCCGAACTCATATCAGCAATAGACTAAAAATTTGACTCGATTATGAAATCAATAAATTTTTGTTGCGACAAAATTACCGATTTCGAAGAAGAATTTAAAGTTATTAATAATGAAGTAAAAGACACTGATACAATTCAGGCAGTAAATTCCGAATAAAAACTAAGTGTAGCTCCATTAACTAATAAAATCAATGATTTGCAGCAATATTCAAGAATTAACAATGTTTTGATACGAAATATTCCGGAGATGATAAATGAAAATGTCAATGATATCGTCATAAATTTAGCTAAATCAACAAATATTAATCTTAAACTCACCGATATTGACGCCGTCCATCGCGTTCCACATTTTAACAGAGTAAATGTCAATCATCCCAAAAACATAATTGTAACAGCTTACCAAGAAAAACGCTGCCCTATTTAAATTAGCTCGCGATCAACTACGTGCAAAGAATTTCAAATATGTGTGGACGAGAAATCCTAGCTCGTAAATCTGACAACTCCAAAACAGTCACTATTTCATCTGAAGCGGATATTAAACAATAATAATAATATTTAGGGTTAAGAAAGTAGGCCATAAGTTCCGTCGTTATTTAAGACATTAGTCAAGTCATTTATTTATTCTGGACATTTCGGACATTAATTTGTCCATCCTCAGTCAAAAATTTTAAATATAATATAATATGTTAGTCAGTTTACAATAATGCCCTGCAGCTTACTTGTTTTTATATTCTGCAATAATTCTTGACAGAATTTTGGCGAGCACTGTTTTGTAAATATGTAGTTCATTATGACACATGATATCAAGGTAAATTCCACTACATGTGACTTTGACTTTTTATGTTTGACTAAAACATTTTTAAACTCGTCTGTTTATGATTATGAAGTTCTTGGTGATAATTACTCCTTAGTGCGACGGGACCGGCAGACCTCTACTTCATTGAAATGTGATGGTGGTGGAGTGCTTATTGGCGTAAAAAATAATATTGGGTGCTATTCACAGCTCGATACTAAAGTTAAATACTGACAAATTAAAATATCTTTATTCATATATAACTACAATAATTGTTTTATTAAGTACCTGTGCCTATTTACTAGTAGATTAGTAGCTAAGTATGAAATGTAGGGATTAATATAAGTCTTTGTATACTAACTTAAAAACCAATAAAAATTGTTAACTGAATTGAAATTAATTAAAATAGCGTTGATTGAAGTGCGATCGAAACAGCCTATAATATTTCCAGCCTGTATGTCTTGTATATGCATAACTGCAGGTTCCTCAAAATCACTACTCTTTTTGGACAGTCTGTAACTTCTTTTAAATTCGCTTTCTGTGAATTCGGTAAACAGGTCCGTGTTTTGTCGATACACTTCTATCCGCCTATTTAAACACGGTACTACCTTGTTTTAGATTTGTGTACTAAACACGAAACTTAGTAACGCTTAGTATTGCCTAGTAAAGACCTGTGAATAGATTTTTTTAGTAATTCCTAATACAGTTTTCTTAGTAACGCTTAGTATACAGCTGTGAATAGCACCCATTAACTTTAAACATATATCAGAGTGGTCTACTAGTGTTGAAGATGTTTGGGTGTCTGTTTATTTAAGAACTATGAAATTACATATATGTTGTGTTTACATTCCCCCTGGTTGCCCGGAACACGTTAACATTTTCATGAACAATTTAATTAAAATAGTAGATTCTGTGCCAAATGATAAATTCATAATATGTGAAGACTTCAATTTACCTCTTTTACAATGGCGTTATTCTAAAAATTGTTATGTTGCCGAAAATATCTATAACACTCTATCTTCCGATTTCTTAGACAATATATCCTATTGTAATTTAAAACAATTTAACGGCATTTTGAATGACAATAATCGATGTCTAGATTTAGTTTTGTCTAATGTCGAATGCATAAACACTATACAATGTAGTACACCTCTTATTAAAATAGACCTGCATCATCCGCCACTACTTATTAATTGTCAGTGTGAATTGCAATCAACATTAAAACATAACAACAAGGAGGTATTGTTGTTTAAAAGAGCCCATTACAATGCTATAAATAACCACTTATCTAAAATAAATTGGGCTGAACAATTTCACGATTCGAACTCAGAGAATTCTGTTAATAAATTCTATGACATTTTGAATAATACTATCGAATTATATGTTTCTAAAAAATAAGTTCCTAGAAATTCATACCCGTGTTGGCTTTCTTCGGAACTCATTCAATTAATTAAAAAAAAATAAAGCACATACCAAATTCAAAAGGTTTCATAATACTTCAGATTATATTACGTTTTCTTCACTTAGGAGACAAGTAAAATACATGTCAACAACTTGTTATAATAATTATATACAGAATATAGAACAAGAAATTCCTGGTAATATCAAAAAGTTTTGGAGTTATGTCTCCTCTGTGAAAAAGCAAAGTATTCCGACAAATATGTCTTATGAAAATTGCAGCTCCAGTAATAGTTATGAAATAAGCAATATGTCCGCTGCTTATTTCCAATCCGTCTTTTTAAATAATACACCCTCTGCTTGTAGCTATAACGCATTACCGTATAATAAAATAAATATTGGCCAAATTGTTGTAAATGAGAGTAAAGTATTCGATCTAATGTCTAACCTGGATGCAAACAAAGGGGCTGGTTCAGATGGGATTCCCTCGTTATTTGTAAAATTATGCTCAACATCTCTTTATCTTCCTTTAACAATAATTTACAATAAATCACTGACAGAAGGCTATTGTCCTAGAATTTGGAAAAAAAGCTCAAATTACACCAGTTCTGAAGACCGGTAACAAAAAATCCGTGGAAAATTACCGCCCTATATCAAAATTATGTATTTTTGAAAAAATTATAGAAAAAATCATTTATAAACATCTATTTTCTTCCTTTAAAAACATAATAAACTTTGAGCAACATGGCTTCTTTAAAGGTCGCTCTGTCGATACTAATTTGATGGAGTATACTGACTTCATTCTTGAACACATGGATGAAAGGACACAAGTAGACGCTGTGTATACAGATTTTATCAAAGCATTCGACAAAATTAACCACACCATATTATTATCAAAATTAGAGATGTACGGAATACAGAGTAACCTGCTCCATTGGTTTAAATCTTACTCTTGTCAGATAAGTATCAATGTGTATCATTTAATGGCTTTACCTCTAGTTACGTTCCTGTGACCTCGGGAGTTCCACAGGGATCCATCTGGGGCCGCTCCTTTTTATCATTTTTATAAATGATATATATATATATATATATATATATATATATATATATATATATATATATATATATATATAACCTTATTAATCGAGTTACGCAGATTAAGGATCTTGGCGTCATTCTTGATACAAAATTAATATTTGATATACATATTGATAAAAATTGTAAAAAAGGCTTACAGGATGTTGGGATTCATCCTGCGAATTGGCAAACTTTTAATAATTACAAAACATTTATTAATCTGTATTATAGTCTAGCCCGATCGCAGCTTGAATTCGCATCAATTTGTTGGTCTCCTTATTATAAAACATATATTAATATAATTGAGCGAGGGCAAAGAAAATTTATCTCTTTCTTGAATTGGAAATTTCCCGAGAACCACACCAACTTCATAACGTTACAAAATAGACATACAGTTCTAGATCTGATATTTCTATACAAAATCTTTAATAACTGCTTTGATAGCCCATTTCTCATTCGCAAATTCCACATAAGAATACCTGTTCATTCAACTCGGTCATCTAATTGTTTTTTATTTAATTCTGAAATGAATTCACCTATAATTAGATTATCTATATCGTACAATAACTTATTGTCACATATTTATGAAATAGATATATTTTCTTGCAATTCATTTATATTTAAGAGGATTGTTAATAATCATATTTTAACGATCAATTAATAACTATACCATATTCATTACTTATACGTACATATGTGCTAATTAAATTAAATTAGATTATTACCTTCTAATGTAAAATTTGAAATATGTTTAAATATGTACTACACTACAACTTTTGTATTATTATTTTTTGTGTGTAAATTAGTGCTGTGCTATAATTGGGACTTGATTTTGTTGCATGGCCTATCATTATATAGTTATTAAGCAAATAACAGATGAGGTTGAATATTGCAAAATCGAGGCGATAGCCAAGATTTTACAATCAACCGTGGCTGTTATTTGTATATCAGCCGTGTGACGTTCAGTATTTTTCATAATAACATAAAATATCTTCTGAAAATTCTATTTTCTATGACATATTGACAGGTGACAGCCCTTCATGACACACTTCATGATGCTGTAATTTTTTTAGAAACACTTGATTTTTAATAATTGTACTGTTATAAAAAATAACGGCCGTGGCTGTTTTGATGCATATATGTTAGGAATAATAACAGTAAAGGAGAGGATTATAACAAATCAAACAACTGTTCCCTTTTAAATTATTATATTGAACCATTTCTCTGAACGTTTACAACTCAACTGACTACTAATTCTTCCTTTATTGGTGACCTGCCGTGATCAATGACGTAACGATGTAGTTACGTTGGCATTTGCCTGGGCTACAGTAATTAATGTACAGTTATTAGCAGTTATAACAGTCATATCCTAACACGGCCATCCTGCAAACTGTGCGCCCTCGGACATCCATCATTAACAAAATTGCAAAAAAAAAATTGTTTAAAGTACATCCATCTAATTGTCCACACCCTCTGCAGAAATGAAGCGCTATGATGCTTCAACCATCATTTATCCAAACAATAGTTATTTAATCTCCACGACCATTTAAGGTTCAAACAATGGCTTTTTAAAGTTCAATACATTCGCCATTAAAGGCTCAAAACAAATAAATCAATTCAACTCGACGCTACCAGGGCTCAAAACAAACAAATCAAATCAACTCGGTGCTACAGGGCTCAAAACAAACATATCAAATCAATTCGGCGCTAACAAGGCCCAAAACAAACAAATCAAATCAACTCGGCGCTACAGAGCTCAAAAGAAACAAATCAAATCAACTCGGCGCTACAGAGCTCAAAACAAACAAATCAACTCGGCGCTACAGAGCTCAAAACAAACAAATCAACTCGGCGCTACAGAGCTCAAAACAAACAAATCAAATCAACGGCGCTACAGAGCTCAAAACAAACATCAAATCAACTCGGCGCTACAAAGCTCAAAACAAACAAATCAAATCAACTCGGCGCTACAGAGCTCAAAACAAACAAATCAAATCAACTCGGCGCTACAGAGCTCAAAACAAACACATCAAATCAACTCGGCGCTACAGAGCTCAAAACAAACAAATCAAATCAACTCGGCGCTACAGAGCTTAAAACAAACAAATCAAATCAACTCGGCGCTACAGAGCTCAAAACAAACAAATCAAATCAACTCGGCGCTACAGAGCTCAAAACAAACAAATCAAATCAACTCGGCGCTACAGAGCTCAAAACAAACAAATCAAATCAACTCGGCGCTACAGAGCTCAAAACAAACAAATCAAATCAACTCGGCGCTACAGAGCTCAAAACAAACAAATCAAATCAACTCGGCGCTACAGAGCTCAAAACAAACAAATCAAATCAACTCGGCGCTACAGAGCTCAAAACAAACAAATCAAATCTACTCGGCGCTACAGAGCTCAAAACAAACATCAAATCAACTCGGCGCTACAGAGCTCAAAACAAACAAATCAAATCAACTCGGCGCTACAGAGCTCAAAACAAACAAATCAAATCAACTCGGCGCTACAGAGCTCAAAACAAACAAATCAAATCAACTCGGCGCTACAGAGCTCAAAACAAACAAATCAAATCAACTCGGCGCTACAGAGCTCAAAACAAACACATCAAATCAACTCGGCGCTACAGAGCTCAAAACAAACAAATCAAATCAACTCGGCGCTACAGAGCTTAAAACAAACAAATCAAATCAACTCGGCGCTACAGAGCTCAGAACAAACAAATCAAATCAACTCGGCACTACAGAGCTCAAAAAAACAAATCAAATCAACTCGGCGCTACAGAGCTCAAAACAAACAAATCAAATCAACTCGGCGCTACAGAGCTCAAAAGAAACAAATCAAATCAACTCGGCGCTACAGAGCTCAAAACAAACAAATCAAATCAACTCGGCGCTACAGAGCTCAAAACAAACAAATCAAATCAACTCGGCGCTACAGAGCTCAAAACAAACAAATCAAATCAACTCGGCGCTACAGAGCTCAAAACAAACAAATCAAATCTACTCGGCGCTACAGAGCTCAAAACAAACATCAAATCAACTCGGCGCTACAGAGCTCAAAACAAACAAATCAAATCAACTCGGCGCTACAGAGCTCAAAACAAACAAATCAAATCAACTCGGCGCTACAGAGCTCAAAACAAACAAATCAAATCAACTCGGCGCTACAGAGCTCAAAACAAACAAATCAAATCAACTCGGCGCTACAGAGCTCAAAACAAACAAATCAAATCTACTCGGCGCTACAGAGCTCAAAACAAACATCAAATCAACTCGGCGCTGCAGAGCTCAAAACAAACAAATCAAATCAACTCGGCGCTACAGAGCTCAAAACAAACAAATCAAATCAACTCGGCGCTACAGAGCTCAAAACAAATAAATCGAATCAACTCGGCGCTACAGAGCTCAAAACAAACAAATCAAATCAACTCGGCGCTACAGACCTCAAAACAAACAAATCAAATCAACTCGGCGCTACAGAGCTCAAAACAAACATCAAATCAACTCGGCGTAAATCAAACATTTCAATTCAATTCGGCGTACAATCATTTCATTTAAACTCTGCGTACAATCATGTCATTTCAATTCGGCGTACAATCATTTCATTTAAACTCGGCGTACAATCATGTCATTTCAATTCAGCGTACAATCATTTCATTTAAACTCGGCGTAAAACAAAACCTTCAATTCAACTTTATGGTGCAAAGGCTTAAAACAAATACTCCTATTTAATCAAAGATGCGAAGACTTGAATAAATATTTCAATTAAATTACTTGTTCAGACCCAGGGCCTACTTCAATCCAGTACTATATTTGCACATAAATTTAATTGATATTCTGAACCAACTGAATCCAGCATTACAATAACCAAACTTGTTTTTTTTTTGAGCTCATGTAATTCACCAGACTCCTTATTCTTCAATTCTAAAACATATGGCATCCAATCTGCAGTTACGCGTAAAGCGCCATTGGCCTACAACAAAGCTTCATACAAAACGTTACTGGCTTTCAACATGTTTTGACGTTAAGCGTTACTGACTTCTGATATTCAAACCAAAACTATCACCAAAGGTTTAGCTTCCTACAAATTTTTAGATTCATATCGCTAATATTTCCCACGACAAGGAACCATAAAATGATCAACACCATTTTGCCAAACTCTAGTAAAATCTGTTCCTGTGGGGCTTATGTGGTTGGACTTCCACCGGTTTCCCTCACCGAACTTTTGCTTGCATCCAGTAAAGCAAGTGAGTGGATTAAACCATAATCTAAAAGGAGTCGACGGCACTCAGCGGCCACGGGATGAGACTCACTCGAATATTCTGCTACTTGTCACCAACAAATAGGCTAGCCTTCAGACTACATATGATTATAAAACATGTTTCGCAGTCACATCCTAAAAACAAATATTATATTTGTAAAAATATAAACCGCTCGTTCATCCTGACTTTAATTTCAGTTTTGATTAGATTCAAGTAAATTTTCTTAGGCCGTTATACTCGCCAATTTCCACGCTTAACGGTAACGGTTGTGTAATGAAACACGAGGCAGTATTTTTAAGTGTAAGCTAATGTCATTTATTAATCATTGTTATCTGCTTAGGAGTGCAAAATGTGCTTGTTCAAACAATGGACTCAATCTGCCATAGTCTCTTTAAATTTTATGTACCATTAGGTCAAACCTCCCAATCGTCAACTTTTCACATACTGGCTTGTACCAATTCATTTTTACAGGTCCTCCATTATTAAAATTTTCTCGCTTTACGAATTACAATTTTTATCAATATTTTTTTTTTGTCACAAAATGGTTTTTTTTTGATCTCAGTAAAGCATTCGACTGTGTTGATCACTCTCTTTTATTATCTAAGCTGGAAGAACTCGGTATTCGTGGGGTTTCTCTCTCATAGATTGTCAGCTTTTTAAATAATAGACCAATACGTTGCTTCTAAGCACAGTGATCAATTCTCTAAGAATCAAACTATAAAGTCACAAGTACTACATTACCGTGGATCTACCGTAAGGTACTATCCTAGCATCCATTTTATTCATAATTTATGTTAATGATTAAACTACTTCTTCAACGAACGACTGTCTTCTGATTCCATATGCAGATGACAATAGTCTAATTGCGTCGGGTAAAGATACTATTATATAACTCATAAGTGTAATACGGACGTTAATTGTTATTGTGTGCTTCTGTGGCTCCCCGCAAGCTTTTTATCTGTCAAAAAAGAATTGTCTGCTGTTTGGCTGGAGTAAGTTTCAATGCCGCACAACCCTCAAAAAACCGAACATTTTAACGGTAATAGACAATTCCACTTTGGAACCCTACATCCATGTTTACAAAAACAAAGGCTCTCCCAGTCCAGTTCCCGACAAACATGCCTACAACACAAGAGACTAGTTCCATGTCCTGAATACCAAGCCAAATGTAACCAAAAACAGCCCAGAAAAAAAATAGGCTTAATTAC
Organism: Harpalus rubripes; assembly: GCA_963082715.1. Lineage (NCBI taxonomy): Eukaryota > Metazoa > Arthropoda > Insecta > Coleoptera > Carabidae > Harpalus > Harpalus rubripes. Next base: position 39,019,139 of record OY720452.1, on the reverse strand, counting down.
ACACAATAAACCTCCCCAATAAATTAAAGTTGACAAAAACATTAACTTTTTCAAAAAAAAAACCCAAAATCTTTTCTTTTACAATTCAGTCCTTACAGTATTGGCGAATATGTGAACTTTCAACTCATACAATGATATCCATATTCCCCGCTTATGTATGCACCCATATAATATTCTTGACTTATTCCATAAACATTGTAGTATCAAGGGCAACAAATTGATCATCATTACTACCACTATTATGTTTGTATTTTCAAGTGTAAATTCCGTCTTTGTGTCCTGTGTTTCCTTTTCATCTAAAATTACTGGAATCTACAAATCAGTGCTAAGAAAACAAATTTATAAAAAATATTGTTACAACAAATCCAGCCAATCTTTACATAATGAACCATTAGAATGCAATGAGGAATTTTACTGTTCAGGTAGCATCATAACCACAGACGCAGGGGCTAAAATAAATATAATTAGTACAATAACAAAAAAAATATATATATAAAAAACAAGCACTTCTTATAATGAAAATCAAAAATGTTCAAACTGTTCTCCTCCTCATATACGCCTGTAAAAAAAGGAAGGTCATCATAAAATATGAATACGATTATTTGAGTAACTCTGTTTTAAGAAATTTGTACTAGTTCTTTTCTCGCTGTCAAAATACTAAACAAATGAGAATCTCGATCTACCATGAAAAATAAGAGAAAAAAAAATTTAACAAAGCTGCTTTAAAAAGAAACTGACTGCATCTTGTATCGTGCAATAAAAGTTGTCAATCTCTTACCAGCATTTGAAGAACATTTACCTTAAACTCATTACCAACGATTTCAAAATAACCAAACCAATTAGTTGCATCGCCAGTCTGCGATTTTGAAACTGCTAGCTCCGATTCAGTGCCTGCCAATACTTTAATCAATCCGGCTATTGTGGTCTGCGACGTACTTGATAATTCTTCCACTTTAGTTGACAATACACTTCGCGCAACACTTCACAATAGAACGTATATAAAAAAATCACCAAACTTAGTGCAACGCGAGTGATCCCACTTCTGATGTTAGGAACAATGTTAGTAAATGAGAGGATTATAACAAATCAAACAACTGTTCCCTTTTAAATTATTATATTGAACCATTTCTTTGAACGTTTATAACTCAACTGACTACTAATTCTTCCTTTATTGGTGACCAGCCGTGATCAATGACGTAACGATGTAGTTACGTTGGCATTTGCCTGGGCTACAGTAATTAATGTACAGTTATTAGCAATTATAACAGTCATATGCTAACATATATTGGTTGAGCATAGAGTACTGTTAAAGCACATTTAACAGTATGTTATTATAAAAAATAAATAAACAAGGACGGCCACCCACGCAGGCATGATTAACCTCTGTGAAAGAAGGAATGAGTTCTGTCCGGATAACCAGAACGGCCACCCACGCAGCAATAATAAACCTCTGTGAAAGAAGGAAATGAGTTCTGACCGGATAATAAGGACGGCCACCTACGTAGGAATGATAAACATCTGTGGAAGAAGGAATGAGTTCTGTCCGGATAACCAGGACGGCCACCCACGTAGGAATGATAAAGCTCTGTAAGAGAAGGAATGAGTTCTGTTTGGATAACCAGGACGGCCACCCATGCAGGAATGATAAACCTCTGTGGACGAAGGAATGAGTTCTGTCCAGATAACCAGGACGACCACCCACGCAGGAATAATAAACTTCTGTGCAAGAAGAAAACGAGCTCTAACCGAATAACCAGGACGCCCACCTACACAGGAATGATAAACCTCTGTTGAAGAAGGAAATGAGTTCTGTCCGGATAACCAGGATAGCCACCCACGCAGGAATGATAAACCTCTGTGAAAGAAGAAATGAGTTCTGTCCGGATGACCAGGACGGCTACCCATGCAGGAATAATAAACCTCTGTGGAAGAGGGAAATGAGTTCTGTTCGGATAAACAGGAATACCACCCATGCAGGAATGATAAACCTCTGTGAAAGAAAGAAAGAGTTCTGTCCGGATAAACAGATCGGCCTCTCACGCATGAATGATAAAACTTCTGTAGAAGAAGGATTGCATTCCGTCCAGATAACCAGGACGGCTACCCACGGAAGAATGATAAACCTCTGTGGAAGAAGGACATGACGACTGTTCTGATAACCAGGACGGCCACCCACGAAATAATGTTAAACCCCTGTGGAAGAAGGAAATGAGTTCTGTCCAGGTAACAAGGACGGCCACCTATGCAAGAATGTTAAACATCTGTGGAAGAAGAAATGTGGTCTGTCTGGATAAACAGATCGGCCTCCCACGCATGAATGATAAAACTTCTGTAGAAGAAGGATTGCGTTCTGTCCAGAAAACCAGGACGGCTACCCACGGAAGAATGATAAACCTCTGTGGAAGAAGGACATGAGGACTGTTCTGAGAACCAGGACGGCCACCCACGAAATAATGTTAAACCCCTGTGGAAGAAGGAAATGAGTTCTGTCCAGGTAACAAGGACGGCCACCTACGCAAGAATGTTAAACATCTGTGGAAGAAGAAATGAGTTCTGTCCGGATGACCAGGACGGCCGACCACGCAAAAATGTTAAACATCTGTGGACGAACGAATGAGTTCTGTCCGGATAACCAGAACAGCCACCCACGCAGGAATAATAAACCTCTGTGGAAAAAGGAAATGAGTTCCGTCTGAACAACAAGGACGGCCACCTACGCTGGAATGATAAACCCCTGTGAAAGAAAAAATGAGTTCTGCCAGATAACTAGAACGGCCACCCACGCAGGAATAATAAACCTCTGTGGAAGAAGGAAATGAGTTCTGTCCGGATAATAAGGACGGCCTCTTACGCAGGAATGATAAACATCTGTGGAAGAAGGAATGAGTTTTGTCCGGATAACCAGGACGGCCACTCGCAGGATGATAAGGCTTTGTAAGAGAAGAAATGAGTTGTGTTTGGATAACAGGACGACCACCCACGCAGGAATGATGAACTTCTGTGGAAGAAGGAATAAGTTATGCCCGGATAATCAGAACGGCCACCCACGCAGGAATGATAAACATATGTGGAAGAAGGAATGAGTTCTGTCCGGATAACAAGGACGGCCACCCACGCAGCTATGATAAACCTCTGTGGAAGAAGGAATGAGATGTCCAGATTATCAGGACCGCCACCCGCGTAGGAATGATAAACCTCTGTAAAAGAAAGATATGAGTTTCGTCCGAATAACCAAGACGGCCGCCCACGCAGGAATAATAAATTACTGTGGAAGAAGGGAATGAGATCTAACCGAATAACCAAGACGCCCGCCTACACAGGAATAATAAACTTCTGTAGAAGAAGGATTGCGTTCTGTCCAGATAAACAGGACGGCTACGCACGGAGGAATGATAAACCTCTATAGAAGAAGGACATGAGGACTGTTCTAATAACCAGGACGGCCACCCACGGAGTAATGTTAAACCCATCTGAAAAAAAGGAAATGAGTTCTGTCCAGATAACAAGGACGGCCTCCTACGGAGGAATGTTAAACATCTGTGGAAGAAGGAATGAGTTCTAGCGGATAACCTGGACAGCCATCCACGCAGGAATGATAGACCTCTATAGAAGAAGGTAATGAGTTCTGCCCGGAAAACCAGGATGTCCGCCAACGCAAAAATGTTAAACATCTGTCCAAGAAGGAATGAGTTCTGTCCGGATAACCAGGACAACCACCCACGCGGGAATAATAAGCCCCCTATGGAAGAAGGAAATGAGACCCGTCTGGACAACTAGGACGGCCACCTACGCAGGATTGATAAACCTCTGTGAAAGAAGAAATGAATTCTGCTAGATAACCAGGTCGGCCACCCACGCAGGAATGATAAACCTCTGTGGAAGAAGAAATACGTTCTGTCCGGATAACCAACACGTATACCCACGCAGGAATGATAAACCTCTGTGGAAGAAGGAAATGAGTTCCGTCCGGATGACCAGGACGGCTACCCACGTAGGTATGGCAAACCTCTGTAGAAGAAGGAATGAGTTTTGTTCGAATAACCAGGACGGCCACCCACGCAGGAATGACAAATCTGTGCGGAAGAAAGAATTAGTTCTGTGCGGATAACCAGGACGGCCACCCACGCAGAAATGATAAACCTCTGTGGAAGAAGGAATGAGTTCTGTATGGATTACCAGGACGGCCACCAACGCAGGAATGATACACCTTTGTGGAAGAAGGAATGAGTTCTGTCCGAATAACCAGGGCGGCCACTCACGCAGGAATAATAAACTTCTGTACACGAAGGAATGGGTTCTGTTCGGATAACCAGGACGGCCACCCAAGCAGAAATGATAAACCTCTGTGGAAGAAGGTAATGAGTTTTGTCCGTATAACCAGGGCGGCCACCCACGCAGGAATAATAAACTTATGTACACGAAGGAATGGGTTCTGTTCGGATAACCAGGACGGCCAACCACGCAAGAATGATAAACCTCTGTGGAAGAAGGAATGAGTTCCGTCCGCATAACCAGGACGGCCACGCACGCAGGAAAAATAAACCTCTGTGGAAGAAGGAAATGAGATCTGTCCGGATAACTGACACAGGAATAATAATAATTTATAATAATAACAATCTATTTGCCCCGAAAAAATACAATACATATAAATGGCACGTCAATACAAGGACATATGAAATAAAAAATCATACATACAATTATATTAAAACTCAAGACAAGAAATTTAAAAGTACATTCTAGTACGGGCTCAATGATATATACAAGAATAAATTAGTAGAATAAGTTTAAAATGAAGTTAAAAATTAAAGATTTAAAGTCCGGACAATTAAAATATTCTTCCAACGAATAAAATCCAATCTTTATGAGTGCTTTTTTTAAGTTTTGTTTATAAATATTAAGATTATTTTCTTTTTTAAATGATAAAACTCTGCGGAAGAAGGAGTGAGTTCTGTTCGCATAACCAAGACGGCCACCCACGCAGGAATGATAAAATTCTGCGGAAGAAGGAAATTATTTCTGTCCAGATAACCAGGTCTGCCACCTACTCAGGAATGATAAACCTCTGTGGGAAAACGAATCAGTTCTGTCCGGGTAACTAGGACGGCCATCCACGGAGGTATGATAAAACCACTAAGGAACAATGAATCAGCTCTGTCCGGATAACCAGGACGGCCACCCAAGCAGGAATGATAAGCCTCTGTAGAAAAAGGAATCAGTTCTGTCCGGATAACCAGGAAGGCCACCTATGCAGGAACGATAAATCTCTGTGGAAGAAGGAATGAGTTCTGTATAGATTACCAGCATGGCCACCCACGCAGGAATGATAAACCATTGTGGAAGAAGGAATGAGTTCTGTCCATGTAACCAGGACGGCCACCCACGCAGGAATGATAAACCTTTATGGAAGAAGGAATGCGTTCTGTCCATGTAACGAGGACGGCCACCCACGCAGGAATGATAAACCTCTGCGGAAGAAGGAAATGAGTTCTGTTCGAATAACTAGGATGGCCACCTACGCAGGAACGATAAACCTCTGTGGAAAAATGAATGTGTGCTTTCGCATAACCAGGACGGCCATCTACGCAGGAATGATAAACCTATGTGGAAGAAGGAATGAGTTTTATCCAGTTAACCAGGACGGCCACCCACGCAGGAATGTTAAACCTCTGTGGAATAAGAGAATGAGTTCTGTCCAGATAATTAGGACGGCCACCCACGCTGGAATAATAAACGTCTGTGCAAGAAGAAATGAGTTGTCCGGATAACCAGGAGGCTTACCCACGCAGGAATGATAAACCTCAATGGATAAAAGGAATAAGTTCTGTCCGGATAACCAGGACGTCCACCTACGCAAGATTGATAAACCTTTGTGGAAGAAGGAATGAGCTCTGTCCGAATAAACAGGACCTCTGCGGTGGAAGAAAATGAGTTTTGTCCGGATAACCAGGACGGTCGCCCACTCAGGAATGATAAACCTCTGTGAAAGAAGGAATCAGTTCTGTCCAGATAACCAGGACGGCCAACCACGCAGAAATGATAAACCTCTGTGGAAGAAGGAAATGAGTTCTGTCCGGTTAACCAGGACGGCCACCTACGCAAGATAAACCTTTGTGGAAGAAGAAATGAGCTCTGTCCGAATAAACAGGACGGCCATCCACGCAGGACTGATAAACCTCTGCGGTGGAAGAAAATGAGTTTTGTCCGGATAACCAGGACGGTCACCCACTCAGGAATGATAAACCTCTGTGGAGGAAGGAATCAATTCTGTCCAGATAACCAGGACGGCCAACCACGCAGAAATGATAAACCCCTGTGGAAAAAGGTAATGAGTTCTGTCCGGATAACCAGGACGGCCATCCACGCAGGATTGATAAACCTCTGTGGAAGACGGAATGAGTTTTGTCTGGATAACCAGGACGGCCACCCATGCAGGAATGTTAAACCTCTGTGGAATGAGGAAATGAGTTGTCCGGATAATTAGGATGGCCACCCAAGCAGGAATAATAAACCTCTGTGCAAGAAGGAATGAGTTCTGTCCGCATAACCAGGACGGCCACCCACGCAGAAATAATAAACCTCTGTGGAAGAAGGAATAAGTACTGTCCAGATAACCAGGACGGCCACCTACGCAGGAATATTAAACCTCTGTGGAAAAGTAATGAAGTTCTGTTTGGATAACCAGGACGGCCACCCACGTAGGAATAATAAACCTTTGTGGAAGAAGGAAATGAGTTCTGTCCGGATAACCAGGACAGCCACACACGCAGGAATGATAAACCTCTGAAAAAAGAAAGAAATGGGTTCTGTCCGGATAACGAGGACGGCCACTTACGCAGACATGTTAAATTTCTGTGGAAGAAGTAAAGTGTTCTCTCCGGGTAACTAGGACGGCCATCCACGCACAAATGATAAACCTCTGTGGAAGAAGGAATAAGCTCTGTCCGGATAACCAGGACGGCCACCCACGCAGGAATGATAAACCTCTTGCGGTGGAAGAAAATTAGTTTTGTCCGGATAACCAGGACGGCCAGCTACGCAGGAATGTTAAACCTCTGTGGAAAAGTAATGAAATTATGTTTGGATAACCAGGACGGCCACCCACGCAGGAATGATAAACCTTTGTGAAAGAAGGAAATGATTTTTTTCCGGATAACCAGGACAACCACACACGCAGGAATGATAAACATCTGTGGAGGAAGGAATGAGTTCTGTCCGGGTAACCAGGACGGCCATCCGCGCAAAAATGATAAACCTCTGTGGAAGAAGGAATGAGCTCTGTCCGGATAACCAGGACGGTCACCCACTCAGGAATGATATACCTCTGTGGAAGAAGGAATCAGTTCTGTCTAGGTAACCAGGACGGCCAGTTACGCAGGAATGATAAACCACTGTGGAAGAAGGAAATGAGTTCTGTCCGGATAACCAGGACGGCCATGTACGCAGGATTTATAAACCTCTGTGAATGAAGGAATAAGTTCTGTCCGGATAATTAGGACGGCCACCCACGCAGGAATAATAAACCTCTGTGGAAGAAGGAATGAGTTCTGTCCGCATAACCAGGACAATCACCCACGCAGGAATGATAAACCCCTGTGGAAGAAGGAATAAGTTCTGTCCAAATAGCCAGGACGGCCACTCATACAGGAATGACAAAACTCTGTGGAAGAAGGAATGAGTTCTCTCCGGATAACTAGGACGGCTACCCACGCAGGAATGATAAACCTCTGTAAAAGAAGGCATAAGTTCTGTCCGGATAACAAGAACGGCCACCCACGCAGAAATAATAAACCTCTGTGGAAGAAGGAATGAGTTCTGTCTGGATAACCAGGATGGCCACCCACGCAGGAATGATAAATATCTGTGGAAGAAGGAATGAGTTATGTCCGGATAACCGGGACGGTCACCTACGCAGGAATGATAAACCTATGTTGAAGAAAGAAGTAAGTTCTGTCCGGATAACCAGGACGGCAACCCACGCAGGAACGATAAACCTATGTTGAAGGAAATGAGTTTTGTCCGGATAACCAGGACAGCCACACACGCAGGAATGATAAACCTCTTTGGCAGAAGAAATGAGCTCTTTCCGGATAACCAGAACGGCCACCCACGCAGGCATGTTAAACCCCTGTGGAAGAAGATAATAAGTTCTATCCGGATTACCAGGCAGCCACCCACGCAGGAATGATAAACCTCTGTGGAAAAAGGAATAACTTCTGTCCGGATAACCAGGACGGCCACACAGGCAGAAATGATAAACCTCTATGGAAGAAGGAAAGATTTCTGTCGGGATGACCAGGACGGCCACCCATGCACGAATGATAAACCTCTGTAAAAGAAGGCATAAGTTCTGTCCGGATAACAAGAACGGCACCCACGCAGAAATAATAAACCTCTGTGGCAGGAGGAATGAGTTCTGTTCGGATAACCAGGACGGCCACCCACGCAGGATTAATAAACCTCTGTAGAAAAAGGAATAATTTCTGTCCGGTTAAATAGGACGGCCACTTACGCAAGAATGATAAACATCTGTGGAAGAAAAAAAGAGTTCTGACCAGATAACCAGGACGACTACGCACTCAGGAATAATAAACTTCTGTGGAAGAAGGAACTGGTTTTGTCCGGATAACCAGGACGGCCACCCACGTAGGAATAATAAATCTCTATGGTAAAAAGAACGAGCTCTGTCCGGATAACCAGCACGGCCACCCACGCAGGCATGATAAACCATTGTGGAAGAAGGAATGAGTTCTGTCCATGTAACCAGGACGGCCAACCACGCAGGAATGATAAACCTTTGTGGAAGAAGGAATGAGTTTTGTCCATGTAACCAGGACGGCCACCCACGCAGGAATGATAAACCTCTGCGGAAGAAGGAAATGAGTTCTGTTCGAATAACTAGGATGGCCACCTACGCAGGAACGATAAACCTCTGTGGAAAAATGAATGTGTGCTTTCGCATAACCAGGACGGCCGTCTACGCAGGAATGATAAACCTATGTGGAAGAAGGAATGAGTTTTATCCAGTTAACCAGGACGGCCACCCACGCAGGAATGTTAAACCTCTGTGGAATAAGAGAATGAGTTCTGTCCGGATAATTAGGACGGCCACCCACGCTGGAATAATAAACGTCTGTGCAAGAAGAAATGAGTTGTCCGGATAACCAGGTGGCTTACTCACGCAGGAATGATAAACCTCAATGGATGAAAGGAATAAGTTCTGTCCGGATAACCAGGACGTCCACCTACGCAAGATTGATAAACCTTTGTGGAAGAAGGAATGAGCTCTGTCCAAATAAACAGGACGGCCATCCACGCAGGACTGATAAACCTCTGCGGTGGAAGAAAATGAGTTTTGTCCGGATAACCAGGACGGTCACCCACTCAGGAATGATAAACCTCTGTGGTAAAAGGAATCAGTTCTGTCCAGATAACCAGGACGGCCAACCACGCAGAAATGGTAAACCTCTGTGGAAGAATGAAATGAGTTCTGTCCGGTTAACCAGGACGGCCACCTACGCAAGATAAACCTTTGTGGAAGAGGGAATGAGCTCTGTCCGAATAAAAAGGACGGCCATCCACGCAGGAATGATAAACCTCTGCGGTGGAAGAAAATGAGTTTTGTCCGGATAACCAGGACAGTCACCCACTCAGGAATGATAAACCTCTGTGGAGGAAGGAATCAATTTTGTCCAGATAAGCAGGACGGCCAACCACGCAGAAATGATAAACCTCTGTGGAAAAGGTAATGAGTTCTGTCCGGATAACCAGGACGGCCATCCACGCAGGATTGATAAACATCTGTGGAAGACGGAATGAGTTTTGTCTGGATAACCAGGACGGCCACCCACGCAGGAATGGTAAACCTCTGTGGAATGAGGAAATGAGTTTTGTCCGGATAATTAGGATGGCCACCCAAGCAGGAATAATAAACCTCTGTGCAAGAAGGAATGAGTTCTGTCCGCATAACCAGGACGGCCACCCACGCAGAAATGATAAACCTCTGGGGAAGAAGGAATAAGTTCTGTCCAGATAACCAGGACGGCCACCTACGCAGGAATGTTAAAACTCTGTGGAAAAGTAATGAAGTTCTGTTTGGATAACCAGGACGGCCACCCACGTAGGAATAATAAACCTTTGTGGAAGAATGAAATGAGTTCTGTCCGGATAACCAGGACAGCCACACACGCAGGAATGATAAACCTCTGAAAAAAGAAAGAAATGGGTTCTGCCCGGATAACGAGGACGGCCACTTACGCAGACATGTTAAATTTCTGTGGAAGAAGTAAAGTGTTCTCTCCGGGTAACTAGGACGGCCATCCACGCACAAATGATAAACCTCTGTAGAAGAAGGAATAAGCTCTGTCTGGATAACCAGGACGGCCACCCACGCAGGAATGATAAACCTCTTGCTGTGGAAGAAAATTAGTTTTGTCCGGATAACCAGGACGGCCAGCTACGCAGGAATGTTAAACTTTTGTGGAAAAGTAATGAAATTCTGTTTGGATAAACAGGACGGCCCCCCACGCAGGAATGATAAACCTTTGTGGAAGAAGGAAATGATTTTTTTGCGGATAACCAGGACAACCACACACGCAGGAATGATAAACATCTGTGGAGGAAGGAATGAGTTCTGTCCGGGTAACCAGGACGGCCATCCGCGCAAAAATGATAAACCTCTGTGGAAGAAGGAATGAGCTCTGTCCGGATAACCAGGACGGTCACCCACTCAGGAATGATATACCTCTGTGGAAGAAGGAATCAGTTCTGTCTAGGTAACCAGGACGGCCAGTTACGCAGGAATGATAAACCACTGTGGAAGAAGGAAATGAGTTCTGTCCGGATAACCAGGACGGCCATGTACGCAGGATTTATAAACCTCTGTGAATGAAGGAATAAGTTCTGTCCGGATAATTAGGACGGCCACCCACGCAGGAATAATAAACCTCTGTGGAAGAAGGAATGAGTTCTGTCCGCATAACCAGGACAATCACCCACGCAGGAATGATAAACCCCTGTGGAAGAAGGAATAAGTTCTGTCCAAATAGCCAGGACGGCCACTCATACAGGAATGACAAAACTCTGTGGAAGAAGGAATGAGTTCTCTCCGGATAACTAGGACGGCTACCCACGCAGGAATGATAAACCTCTGTAAAAGAAGGCATAAGTTCTGTCCGGATAACAAGAACGGCCACCCACGCAGAAATAATAAACCTCTGTGGAAGAAGGAATGAGTTCTGTCTGGATAACCAGGATGGCCACCCACGCAGGAATGATAAATATCTGTGGAAGAAGGAATGAGTTATGTCCGGATAACCGGGACGGTCACCTACGCAGGAATGATAAACCTATGTTGAAGAAAGAAGTAAGTTCTGTCCGGATAACCAGGACGGCAACCCACGCAGGAACGATAAACCTATGTTGAAGGAAATGAGTTTTGTCCGGATAACCAGGACAGCCACACACGCAGGAATGATAAACCTCTTTGGCAGAAGAAATGAGCTCTTTCCGGATAACCAGAACGGCCACCCACGCAGGCATGTTAAACCCCTGTGGAAGAAGATAATAAGTTCTATCCGGATTACCAGGCAGCCACCCACGCAGGAATGATAAGCCTCTGTGGAAAAAGGAATAACTTCTGTCCGGATAACCAGGACGGCCACACAGGCAGAAATGATAAACCTCTATGGAAGAAGGAAAGATTTCTGTCGGGATGACCAGGACGGCCACCCATGCACGAATGATAAACCTCTGTAAAAGAAGGCATAAGTTCTGTCCGGATAACAAGAACGGCACCCACGCAGAAATAATAAACCTCTGTGGCAGGAGGAATGAGTTCTGTTCGGATAACCAGGACGCCCACCCACGCAGGATTAATAAACCTCTGTAGAAAAAGGAATAATTTCTGTCCGGTTAAATAGGACGGCCACTTACGCAAGAATGATAAACATCTGTGGAAGAAAAAAAGAGTTCTGACCAGATAACCAGGACGACTACGCACTCAGGAATAATAAACTTCTGTGGAAGAAGGAACTGGTTTTGTCCGGATAACCAGGACGGCCACCCACGTAGGAATAATAAATCTCTATGGTAAAAAGAACGAGCTCTGTCCGGATAACCAGCACGGCCACCCACGCAGGCATGATAAACCATTGTGGAAGAAGGAATGAGTTCTGTCCATGTAACCAGGACGGCCAACCACGCAGGAATGATAAACCTTTGTGGAAGAAGGAATGAGTTTTGTCCATGTAACCAGGACGGCCACCCACGCAGGAATGATAAACCTCTGCGGAAGAAGGAAATGAGTTCTGTTCGAATAACTAGGATGGCCACCTACGCCGGAACGATAAACCTCTGTGGAAAAATGAATGTGTGCTTTCGCATAACCAGGACGGCCGTCTACGCAGGAATGATAAACCTATGTGGAAGAAGGAATGAGTTTTATCCAGTTAACCAGGACGGCCACCCACGCAGGAATGTTAAACCTCTGTGGAATAAGAGAATGAGTTCTGTCCGGATAATTAGGACGGCCACCCACGCTGGAATAATAAACGTCTGTGCAAGAAGAAATGAGTTGTCCGGATAACCAGGTGGCTTACTCACGCAGGAATGATAAACCTCAATGGATGAAAGGAATAAGTTCTGTCCGGATAACCAGGACGTCCACCTACGCAAGATTGATAAACCTTTGTGGAAGAAGGAATGAGCTCTGTCCAAATAAACAGGACGGCCATCCACGCAGGACTGATAAACCTCTGCGGTGGAAGAAAATGAGTTTTGTCCGGATAACCAGGACGGTCACCCACTCAGGAATGATAAACCTCTGTGGTAAAAGGAATCAGTTCTGTCCAGATAACCAGGACGGCCAACCACGCAGAAATGGTAAACCTCTGTGGAAGAATGAAATGAGTTCTGTCCGGTTAACCAGGACGGCCACCTACGCAAGATAAACCTTTGTGGAAGAGGGAATGAGCTCTGTCCGAATAAAAAGGACGGCCATCCACGCAGGAATGATAAACCTCTGCGGTGGAAGAAAATGAGTTTTGTCCGGATAACCAGGACGGTCACCCACTCAGGAATGATAAACCTCTGTGGAGGAAGGAATCAATTTTGTCCAGATAAGCAGGACGGCCAACCACGCAGAAATGATAAACCTCTGTGGAAAAGGTAATGAGTTCTGTCCGGATAACCAGGACGGCCATCCACGCAGGATTGATAAACATCTGTGGAAGACGGAATGAGTTTTGTCTGGATAACCAGGACGGCCACCCACGCAGGAATGGTAAACCTCTGTGGAATGAGGAAATGAGTTTTGTCCGGATAATTAGGATGGCCACCCAAGCAGGAATAATAAACCTCTGTGCAAGAAGGAATGAGTTCTGTCCGCATAACCAGGACGGCCACCCACGCAGAAATGATAAACCTCTGGGGAAGAAGGAATAAGTTCTGTCCAGATAACCAGGACGGCCACCTACGCAGGAATGTTAAACCTCTGTGGAAAAGTAATGAAGTTCTGTTTGGATAACCAGGACGGCCACCCACGTAGGAATAATAAACCTTTGTGGAAGAATGAAATGAGTTCTGTCCGGATAACCAGGACAGCCACACACGCAGGAATGATAAACCTCTGAAAAAAGAAAGAAATGGGTTCTGCCCGGATAACGAGGACGGCCACTTACGCAGACATGTTAAATTTCTGTGGAAGAAGTAAAGTGTTCTCTCCGGGTAACTAGGACGGCCATCCACGCACAAATGATAAACCTCTGTAGAAGAAGGAATAAGCTCTGTCTGGATAACCAGGACGGCCACCCACGCAGGAATGATAAACCTCTTGCTGTGGAAGAAAATTAGTTTTGTCCGGATAACCAGGACGGCCAGCTACGCAGGAATGTTAAACTTTTGTGGAAAAGTAATGAAATTCTGTTTGGATAAACAGGACGGCCCCCCACGCAGGAATGATAAACCTTTGTGGAAGAAGGAAATGATTTTTTTGCGGATAACCAGGACAACCACACACGCAGGAATGATAAACATCTGTGGAGGAAGGAATGAATTCTGTCCGGGTAACCAGGACGGCCATCCGCGCAAAAATGATAAACCTCTATGGAAGAAGGAATGAGCTCTGTCCGGATAACCAGGACGGTCACCCACTCAGGAATGATATACCTCTGTGGAAGAAGGAATCAGTTCTGTCTAGGTAACCAGGACGGCCGGTTACGTAGGAATGATAAACCACTGTGGAAAAAGGAAATGAGTTCTGTCCGGATAACCAGGACGGCCATGTACGCAGGATTTATAAACCTCTGTGAATGAAGGAATAAGTTCTGTCCGGATAATTAGGACGGCCACCCACGCAGGAATAATAAACCTCTGTGGAAGAAGGAATGAGTTCTGTCCGCATAACCAGGACAATCACCCACGCAGGAATGATAAACCCCTGTGGAAGAAGGAATAAGTTCTGTCCAAATAGCCAGGACGGCCACTCACACAGGAATGACAAAACTCTGTGGAAGAAGGAATGAGTTCTGTCCGGATAACAAGAACGGCCACCCACGCAGAAATAATAAACCTCTGTGGAAGAAGGAATGAGTTCTGTCTGGATAACCAGGATAGCCACCCACGCAGGAATGATAAATTTCTGTGGAAGAAGGAATGAGTTATGTCCGGATAACCGGGACGGTCACCCACGCAGGAATGATAAACCTATGTTGAAGAAAGAAGTGAGTTCTGTCCGGATAACCAGGACGGCAACCCACGCAGAAACGATAAACCTATGTTGAAGGAAATGAGTTTTGTCCGGATAACCAGGACGGCCACCCACGCAGGAATGATAAACCTCTTTGGCAGAATAAATGAGCTCTTTCCGGATAACCAGAACGGCCACCAACGCATGTTATACCCCTGTGGAAGAAGATAATAAGTTCTATCCGGATTACCAGGCAGCCACCCACGCAGGAATGATAAACCTCTGTGGAAAAAGGAATAACTTCTGTCCGGATAACCAGGACGGCCACACACGCAGAAATGATAAACCTCTATGGAAGAAGGAAAGATTTCTGTCGGGATGACCAGGACGGCCACCCATGCACGAATGATAAACCTCTGTAAAAGAAGGCATAAGTTCTGTCCGGATAACAAGAACGGCACCCACGCAGAAATAATAAACCTCTGTGGCAGGAGGAATGAGTTCTGTTCGGATAACCAGGACGGCCACCCACGCAGGATTAATAAACCTCTGTAGAAAAAGGAATAATTTCTGCCCGGTTAAATAGGACGGCCACTTACGCAAGAATGATAAACATCTGTGGAAGAAAAAAAGAGTTCTGACCAGATAACCAGGACGGCTACGCACTCAGGAATAATAAACTTCTGTGGAAGAAGGAACTGGATAACCAGGACGACCACCCACGTAGGAATAATAAATCTCTATGGTAAAAAGAATGAGCTCTGTCCGGATAACCAGCACGGCCACCCACGCAGGAATGATAAACCATTGTGGAAGAAGGAATGAGTTCTGTCCATGTAACCAGGACGGCCACCCACGCAGGAATGATAAACCTTTGTGGAAGAAGGAATGAGTTTTGTCCATTTAACCAGGACGGCCACCCACGCAGGAATGATAAACCTCTGCGGAAGAAGGAAATGAGTTCTGTTCGAATAACTAGGATGGCCACCTACGCAGGAACGATAAACCTCTGTGGAAAAATGAATGTGTGCTTTCGCATAACCAGGACGGCCGTCTACGCAGGAATGATAAACCTATGTGGAAGAAGGAATGAGTTTTATCCAGTTAACCAGGACGGCCACCCACGCAGGAATGTTAAACCTCTGTGGAATAAGAGAATGAGTTCTGTCCGGATAATTAGGACGGCCACCCACGCTGGAATAATAAATGTCTGTGCAAGAAGAAATGAGTTGCCCGGATAACCAGGAGGCTTACCCACGCAAGAATGATAAACCTCAATGGATGAAAGGAATAAGTTCTGTCCGGATAACCAGGACGTCTACCTACGCAAGATTGATAAACCTTTGTGGAAGAAGGAATGAGCTCTGTCCGAATAAACAGGACGGCCATCCACGCAGGACTGATAAACCTCTGCGGTGGAAGAAAATGAGTTTTGTCCGGATAACCAGGACGGTCACCCACTCAGGAATGATAAACCTCTGTGGAAGAAGGAATCAGTTCTGTCCAGATAACCAGGACGGCCAACCACGCAGAAATGGTAAACCTCTGTGGAAGAATGAAATGAGTTCTGTCCGGTTAACCAGGACGGCCACCTACGCAAGATAAACCTTTGTGGAAGAGGGAATGAGCTCTGTCCGAATAAACAGGACGGCCATCCACGCAGGACTGATAAACCTCTGCGGTGGAAGAAAATGAGTTGTGTCCGGATAACCAGGACGGTCACCCACTCAGGAATGATAAACCTCTGTGGAAGAAGGAATCAGTTCTGTCCAGATAACCGGGACGGCAAACCACGCAGAAATGATAAACCTCTGTGGAAAAAGGTAATGAGTTCTGTCCGGATAACCAGGACGGCCATCCACGCAGGATTGATAAACCTCTGTGGAAGACGGAATGAGTTTTGTCTGGATAACCAGGACGGCCACCCACGCAGGAATGTTAAACGTCTGTGGAATGAGGAAATGAGTTTTGTCCGGATAATTAGGATGGCCACCCAAGCAGGAATAATAAACCTCTGTGCAAGAAGGAATGAGTTCTGTCCGCATAACCAGGACGGCCACCCACGCAGAAATGATAAACCTCTGTGGAAGAAGGAATAAGTTCTGTCCAGATAACCAGGACGGCCACCTACGCAGGAATGTTAAACCTCTGTGGAAAAGTAATGAAGTTCTGTTTGGATAACCGGGACGGCCACCCACGTAGGAATAATAAACCTTTGTGGAAGAAGGAAATGAGTTCTGTCCGGATAACCAGGACAGCCACACACGCAGGAATGATAAACCTCTGAAAAAAGAAAGAAATGGGTTCTGTCCGGATAACGAGGACGGCCACTTACGCAGACATGTTAAATTTCTGTGCAAGAAGTAAAGTGTTCTCTCCGGGTAACTAGGACGGCCATCCACGCACAAATGATAAACCTCTGTGGAAGAAGGAATAAGCTCTGTCCGGATAACCAGGACGGCCACCCACGCAGGAATGATAAACCTCTTGCGGTGGAAGAAAATTAGTTTTGTCCGGATAACCAGGACGGCCAGCTACGCAAGAATGTAAACCTCTGTGGAAAAGTAATGAAATTCTGTTTGGATAACCAGGACGGCCACCCACGCAGGAATGATAAACCTTTGTCGAAGAAGGAAATGATTTTTTTCCGGATAACCAGGACAACCACACACGCAGGAATGATAAACATCTATGGAGGAAGGAAAGGGTTCTGTCCGGGTAACCAGGACGGCCATCCGCGCAAAAACGATAAACCTCTGTGGAAGAAGGAATGAGCTCTGTCCGGATAACCGGGACGGTCACCCACTCAGGAATGATATACCTCTGTGGAAGAAGGAATCAGTTCTGTCTAGGTAACCAGGACGGCCAGTTACGTAGGAATGATAAACCACTGTGGAAGAAGGAAATGAGTTCTGTCCGGATAACCAGGACGGCCATGTACGCAGGATTTATAAACCTCTGTGAAAGAAGGAATAAGTTCTGTCCGGATAATTAGGACGGCCACCCACGCAGGAATAATAAACCTCTGTGGAAGAAGGAATGAGTTCTTTCCGGATAACAAGGAAGGCCACCCACGCAGGAATGATAAACCCCTATGGATGAAGGAAATGAGTTCTGTCCGGATGACCAAGACGGCCACCCACGCGGGAGTGGCAAACCTCTGTGGAAGAAGAAATGAGTTCTGTCCGGATAACCATGACGGACACCCACGCAGGAATGATAAACCTCTGTGGAAGAAGGAATGATTCTTTTCGGAAAACCAGGACGGCCACCCACGCAGGAATGATAAACCTCTGTGGAAGGAGGAATGTATTCTGTCCGGATAACCAGGACCGCCAGCCACGCAGGAAAGGTAAACCTCTGTGGAAGGAAGAATGAGTTCTGTGCGGATAACTAGGATGGCCACCCATGCAGGAATAATAAACCTCTGTAGAAGAGGAAAATGAGTTCTGTCCTGATGACCAGGACGGCCACCCACGTAGGAATTATAAACCTCTGTGGAAGAAATGATTTCTGTCCGGATAACAAGAACCGCCACCCACGCAGGAATAATAAATCTCTGTGGAAGAAGAAATGAGTTCTGTCCGGATAACCAGGACAGCCACCCACGCAGGAATGATAAAACTCTTTGGAAGAAGGAATGAGTTCTATCCGGATAATCAAGACAGCCACCCACGCAGTAATGATAAATCTTTGTTGAAGAATAAATGAATTCTCTCCGGATAACCAAGACGGCCACTCACGCAAGAATGATAAACACATGTGGAAGAAGGAGAAAGTTCTGTTCGGATAATTCGTACGGCCACCCACGCAGGAATGATAAACATTTGTGGAAGAAGGTATGAGTTCTGTCCGGATGAACAGGACGGCCACCCACGCAGGAATGTTAAACCTCTGTGGAAGGAGGAATGAGTACTGTCTGGATAACCAGGACGGCCACCCACGTAATAATGATAAACCTCTGTGGAAGAAGGAATGAGTATTTTCCGGGTAACCAGGACGGCCACCCACGTAGGTATGATAAACCTCTGTGGAAGAAGGAATTAGTTCTGTTCGGAAAACCAGGACTGCCACTCACGCAGGAATGATAAACCTCTGTGGAAGAAGGAATGGGTTCTATCCGGATTACCAGGACGGCCACCCACGCAGGAATGATAAACCTCTGTGGAAATAGGAATGAGTTCTGTCCGGATAGCCAGGATGGCCGCCCACGCAGGAACTATAAATCTCTGTGGAAGAAGGAATGAGTTCTGTCTGGATAAACAGGACGGTGACCCACGCTGGAATAATAAACCTCTGTGGAAGGAATGAGTACTGTCCGGATAACCGGGACGGCCACCCACGCAGGAATCATAAACCTATGTTGAAGAAGGAAATGAGTTCTGTTCGGATAACCAGGACGGCCACCCACGCAGGAATGATAAACCTCTGTGGAAGAAGGAATGAGTTCTCTCCGGATAACCAGGACGGCCACCCACGCAGGAATGATAAACCGCTGTGGTAGAAGGAAATGAGTTCTCTCCGGATAACCAGGACGGCCACCCACGCAGTAATGATAAACCTGTGGAAATAGGAATGAGTTCTGTCCGGATAACCAGGACGGCAACCCACGCAGGAATGATAAAATCATACAGTAGAAAATAGTAATTAAATAGACAGCGAGACAAGGCCGTCTAAATAGTGTGGCGGAAACTTTGTTGTGAAGATGGTATATGACTGAGACTAGGTCTCATGACTAAGGAAGCCGGAGTGGTTACCCAACTACTGAACGCAGTCAGAGCCAAAACCAGCTCTTAGAGGAAGGTCTCGCTATAAATGTAAAATCTTACGGTCTTGGAAAAGATGTCTAGGTAAAAACACAGGTACCAGGTACCTGAGGAATTTGGTGCTAAATAACTAATGGGAATCGAGATCTTGGGTCGTCCAACTGGACGTGGTGGAAACGCTGGTGGAGGATTTTACCTGTCGGAACTAACCGATTCTGGTGGAAAGACAGGATTGTACTAGTTGAGTGAGGCTAGGTCTCACGACTAAGGAAGCCGGAGAGGTTACCTGACTATTGAACGCAGCCAGATGCCAAACCAGCTCTTAGAGGAAGATCTCTATGTTAGGAGAAGATGTCTAGGTGAATGTAAAATCATATGGTCTTGGAGAAGATGTTCAGGTGATGATAGTAGATACTGATTTCTTGATTCTAACAAGATGTAAAATTGACTATCCCGAGGCACCCTCTGCTCCCTGCTTATATGCACAATCCCCACTACTGTCTCAACAGTGGAGTAACCAATCAAATACGTTGTAAACAAATCGTCTCCATAAGCGTCGTTAAACTCACCAAAAATGGAAACGCAAAACACTAGAATTCCCCACTTCTACGCCTCATATTCACAAATAGTGAACATCTGCAATTCTGGGAATTCAACATTGTTTCACCCTCTATGGAAACGTTCCCAGCTATTAGCAGGTAGCATAGCCTTGAATTCATCCTCTGTTGGGGTGAGCTCGGATACTAAGCAGGTACACTAGCCTTGAACTGATCTATGCCAGTGTGTGCGTACATCAAACATGTAAAATGAAACAATTAGGATAAATAATTATAAAACTATTTTGCAAATATCTGCAAAACGAAAAAAATTAGGATTAATAAAGTGGGGTCATTACAAGCTGTAGCCCCCATTCGTCGCTAATCTCTGCTACTTTTTCTATTAGTTTTTGCAATTCTTCCAAACTATCAGCATAATTGTGCGTTTCTCTTATACCAAACAGGACAATATTTTTCTTTATTGTCTCTTTCTGCAAACCTTCCATTATTTTTTCTTAATTTTCCAATTTATTTTTAAGCACTGCATTTTCTAGCTCTATTTTCTTGAATTTTGTATTGATGCTCACATATAAATTGTTACATTCATGCTTAAATTTATGTTTTAAATCAGATTTTAACTCATCTATTTTGTTACAAATTCTGTCTTCCATGCTATGGATTTTTCTAGCAATGTTTAAATTTTTTAACGGTTAGGAACACTGGTGTATAAAGAAAATTAAATGTTTATATACGAGTTACAACACTGATCATACAATAACGACCTTGTAGTTGTACGCCAAAATCGACCTTATGGTTCTGACCTTGCGCAGAATTCTTTTAAAATGAAGTTATATTTAAGATTTTGATTGCAATATAATTTAGGTTATAATAAAGATTAGGCTATTAACTTACTCCATTAATACTTTACTTGAATTTTATGACATTAGATCACGATTTAAAAACATTTAGGATCAGATTATCATCGACAACCACCTGTCAACACAACAGTCACAACTCCCAAAGAGTGTTTTACTCTTCGCTTTACACATCTCGGACTTACATGAGACAAAAAAACCTGGAAAGCTATTTTGGGAACAATACAGATACTATACTTTACAATATGCCGATGATCTGGCAATATTTGCACACTCTACATGATATGTAGAGAAAACTAAACCCGTTGTCGGAATATTGTAATCTTCACTAATTCTATATAAATGCAGACAAAACTAAAATTTGGAGTACGATGATCGACTGGTAGCAGAATGGAAAATTGGGAAATGGTCGGACACGCAGTCTAATGTAAATAATTTATTTCCTGGCCTACGTTTCGACTGTTACTACAGGAAGACTGTAGTAACAGTCGAAGCGTAGGCCAGGAAATAAATTATTTACATTAGACTGCGTGTCCGATCATTTCCCAATTTTCCAAAACTAAAATTGTTCATTTCCACATGGGACGATCTCCAAAAGATATACAATTCACTAATAAGTACACATACGTACGCGTAACATTTACAACAAGTGGCGCATTCAATGAAAATAGTAAAGTAAAAAACACCATGCTAAAATCGCGTATACATTGCTGGTAAACTAATATGGAATTATACAACTCAGTACTGACTACTACGTTATTGTACGGAGTAGAAGTGTGGGAATTATTTCAAAGTGAGGAGATTGAATGAAAAAATCTGATGTGGACACCACACGACTTCCTTGTACACAAAACCAATATGTAGTATAGACCCAAGTATAAAATTCCACGTACTTGACATTAGCATTTTTTATTTTTTTGTTATTTTTTGTCCTAATCCATAGCAAGCTTCGAATGAAGGATAATAAAGGCCTTTAAGTTCCGTATTGTTGTTAAAATTTTCTTTTATTCAGACGTTTCGGTCAGTATTTGACCATCTTCAGTGCAAATTGTACATTTTAAATTACATTTTTACATTGAGTGTTGTAATAATATATGTGAAATCATCTTAGATAATAGAATACATGAAAAATATCATGTTTTGTAAAGTACATTTTATGAAATATAAATGAAGAAAATCCAAAATTTATTGAGAAAAATCAATTTGAAAGCGATGTAAAAAACATTTTGAATAACTTAACCTCGCTCAACCTGAGCGTGGGCTGGTCAAACGGAACACTGATGTGTTCCGTTTGACCAGCACATGATATTTTTCATGTATTCTATTATCTAAGATGATTTCACATATATTATTACAACACTCAATGTA
>OY720452.1:38986982-38994211 GCA_963082715.1 Harpalus rubripes | reverse complement strand
CATACATACATACATACATACATACATACATACATACATACATACATACATACATACATACATACATACATACATACATACATACATACATACATACATACATACATACATACATACATACATACATACATACATACATACATACATACATACATACATACATACATACATACATACATACATACATACATACATACATACATACATACATACATACATACATACATACATACATACATACATACATACATACATACATACATACATACATACATACATACATACATACATACATACATACATACATACATACATACATACATACATACATACATACATACATACATACATACATACATACATACATACATACATACATACATACATACATACATACATACATACATACATACATACATACATACATACATACATACATACATACATACATACATACATACATACATACATACATACATACATACATACATACATACATACATACATACATACATACATACATACATACATACATACATACATACATACATACATACAATACATACATACATACATACATACATACATACATACATACATACATACATACATACATACATACATACATACATACATACATACATACATACATACATACATACATACATACATACATACATACATACATACATACATACATACATACATACATACATACATACATACATACATACATACATACATACATACATACATACATACATACATACATACATACATACATACATACATACATACATACATACATACATACATACATACATACATACATACATACATACATACATACATACATACATACATACATACATACATACATACATACATACATACATACATACATACATACATACATACATACATACATACATACATACATACATACATACATACATACATACATACATACATACATACATACATACATACATACATACATACATACATACATACATACATACATACATACATACATACATACATACATACATACATACATACATACATACATACATACATACATACATACATACATACATACATACATACATACATACATACATACATACATACATACATACATACATACATACATACATACATACATACATACATACATACATACATACATACATACATACATACATACATACATACATACATACATACATACATACATACATACATACATACATACATACATACATACATACATACATACATACATACATACATACATACATACATACATACATACATACATACATACATACATACATACATACATACATACATACATACATACATACATACATACATACATACATACATACATACATACATACATACATACATACATACATACATACATACATACATACATACATACATACATACATACATACATACATACATACATACATACATACATACATACATACATACATACATACATACATACATACATACATACATACATACATACATACATACATACATACATACATACATACATACATACATACATACATACATACATACATACATACATACATACATACATACATACATACATACATACATACATACATACATACATACATACATACATACATACATACATACATACATACATACATACATACATACATACATACATACATACATACATACATACATACATACATACATACATACATACATACATACATACATACATACATACATACATACATACATACATACATACATACATACATACATACATACATACATACATACATACATACATACATACATACATACATACATACATACATACATACATACATACATACATACATACATACATACATACATACATACATACATACATACATACATACATACATACATACATACATACATACATACATACATACATACATACATACATACATACATACATACATACATACATACATACATACATACATACATACATACATACATACATACATACATACATACATACATACATACATACATACATACATACATACATACATACATACATACATACATACATACATACATACATACATACATACATACATACATACATACATACATACATACATACATACATACATACATACATACATACATACATACATACATACATACATACATACATACATACATACATACATACATACATACATACATACATACATACATACATACATACATACATACATACATACATACATACATACATACATACATACATACATACATACATACATACATACATACATACATACATACATACATACATACATACATACATACATACATACATACATACATACATACATACATACATACATACATACATACATACATACATACATACATACATACATACATACATACATACATACATACATACATACATACAT
The DNA here is from genome assembly GCA_963082715.1 of Harpalus rubripes. Classification (NCBI taxonomy): domain Eukaryota; kingdom Metazoa; phylum Arthropoda; class Insecta; order Coleoptera; family Carabidae; genus Harpalus; species Harpalus rubripes. The sequence continues at coordinate 38,991,707 of OY720452.1, read as the reverse complement.
ACATACATACATACATACATACATACATACATACATACATACATACATACATACATACATACATACATACATACATACATACATACATACATACATACATACATACATACATACATACATACATACATACATACATACATACATACATACATACATACATACATACATACATACATACATACATACATACATACATACATACATACATACATACATACATACATACATACATACATACATACATACATACATACATACATACATACATACATACATACATACATACATACATACATACATACATACATACATACATACATACATACATACATACATACATACATACATACATACATACATACATACATACATACATACATACATACATACATACATACATACATACATACATACATACATACATACATACATACATACATACATACATACATACATACATACATACATACATACATACATACATACATACATACATACATACATACATACATACATACATACATACATACATACATACATACATACATACATACATACATACATACATACATACATACATACATACATACATACATACATACATACATACATACATACATACATACATACATACATACATACATACATACATACATACATACATACATACATACATACATACATACATACATACATACATACATACATACATACATACATACATACATACATACATACATACAGACATCAGCGTAAAAATAGTAAAATCGTATTCTAGCGACCTTAAAACGTGTTATTCGTTAAAAACTCATCATCGAATTTTTTGACCAAAGACAATACCTTCCTTACCTATAGGTGACGGAAGGTAAAAATAGTCAATAGACACAAATGTAAAGCTTGTCATTTTCATATTTTCTTCAGTGTTTGCAATTATTATTGGTATTTACTACAGCAATGTTGTTAACAGTTAGCAACTTTGTTACAGAGTTGGGGTGAATACCTAATAAAATAGTAGTTTGTACAACAAGAGTGGATATGATGTCCATATCGCATGAGGATGAAGTTTGAGCACGACGCCGAAGGCGATATGGACATTCCACTCGAATTGTACAGCATACTTTTTCTACGACTAAGGAAAAGAAGGAAAGTATGAAATATAGAAATTTGAAATTTTGTTGAACATTATTAATTAATGTTATTTTATGCACTTGTTTTCCTAGGCTTTCTTAATGACATTTGTTATTAAAATTATATCTTATAAGTAGGTATACAATACTTTTACATACTAAGTACTTACAATTTTTTATTACCAAATTTAAGAAGGATAACCTTGATTCGTCAAAGTGACATTTCATACCGTTCTGATTCCCATTTTTATACGTTCTTTTTCAATACTTACAACTAATTCATAATATAATTCAGTTAATTGTTATTAAATTCAAATTTCTTTTTATACCGAATATATTTCTGTCTAAATGACAACATTGAAATGTCAAATGTGACATTTGTATCGTTCTTCTTCTTAATTTTGTAATAAATGAATAGACAGTTACCTATGTTACACGACTACTTACGTGATTTATGATTTGTGGATTTCATATCCATCCTAGAATGGATATGAAATTATATCCGTTCAGTTAACTAGTATTGCCTACATATCCATTCTGCAGATTGTGAAGAAATGATAAGTTTCTCAAGTGGGAGTAGAAAAATAAATTAACCTAACTTGACAGATAAATCGTTATAAATTTGTAAATTTTTTTGCATTCCATGGCTATTGCTGTTTGTAGGGTGATTTTCCAGATTTCCATACCTAATTTCTACCGTTACAAATCATAAGCATGCAATAGTTATTTACATATCAAGTGCGGGGATAGAAACAGATCACCAGCCAGTATGGACGACGATGGGAAAACAAATAAAAGATTCAAGAGAAGGTTATGAGAAGAAAAAATATATTACAATTTGGACAGAGGAAACAATAAAGAACTTCATAGAGAAAGTAAAAGAATTTAAATGCGACGAAGGCAGCCCAGAGAAAGAAATAGAGGAATTAACAGAAAAGTTAAACAAAACATTCACAAAAAAGAGCGTAAATTCTCAGATAAGGGGTACAACGAATTATTGGTGGAATCAAAAATGCAGAATAAAGAAGCAGGAAGTAGCAAAAATGTAAAAAAGGTGGAGATTAGAAATAATAAACAGGGAGGAGTACGTATATGTAAGGAAAGAATACCATGCATTATGCAAAAATCAAAAAATAAAAAGGCGCAAACAGGAAGAAGAAGAAATAAAACAAATGCAAAATGAGGCTGAGGTATGGAAATATATTTGTCAAGGAAGAGGTAATACAAGAACGAGAGCAAGTGGCCAGATAAAGAAAGAACAGTGGAGAAATCATTTCATAGAACTACTACGAAGCAATGAAAAAGAAATCAGAACACCTTAAACGCAATTAACAGAGACATATATAAATATTACAGAAGAAAATGTAAAACAACAAATAAACAAATTAAAATAGAAACAGTCACGTTGAGAAGATGGCATCCCCAATGAAGCGTGAATTTATGCTGAGCAACTAATACCAAAAATAACCAGTATTTTCAATAAACTGTTAAAATTAAACGGAGAAGAAATGCCAAAAAGATGGACAAAGGGAGTCATAACGCCTATTTTTAAACAAAGAAAGAAACTTTATATAAAGTATACGCGATGGTATTAAACGAAAAAATTCAAGAAGAAGCAGAAACAAAAGGCCTCATCCCAGAAACACAAAATAGATCCCGAAGAGGTAGAAGCGCGATAAACAACCCATATATATATATATATATATATATATATATATATATATATATTAAACCACGCTATGGAAAAAGAAATCACAAAGGAAAATGGGAATTAAACGAAAAAAATCCAGAAGAAGCAGAAACAAAAGGCCTCATACCAGAAACACAAAATAGATTCCGAAGAGTTAAAAGCGCGATAAACAACTAGTCTACAAAGAATACATATAGTTTCCCATTTTCCTTTGTGATTTCTTTTTCAATAGCGTGGTTTAATATATATATATATATATATATATATATATATATATATATATATATATATATATATATATATATATATATATATATTAAACCATGCTATTGAAAAAGAAATTACATAGGAAAATGGGAAACTATATGTATTCTTTGTAGACTTAAGGGCAGCATTCGACATGGTATAAATCGTGATATACTGGTTGAAAAGGGTATAAACAAACAACTTATTTTGGCAGTAGAGGAAATATATAAAGAGGCAGCTAACCGTGTAAAGACAGAGAATGACGAAACAAATATATTTTGGACGAAAAAAGGATCAAGACAAGATTGCCCCCTCAGCCCTATACTATTCGCACTGTACATAGGAGATTTGGAAGATCATCTTCAATAGGGCAAACATGAGGGATAGTGATAGGAAACACGAAACTCTGGTCTTTCGCATATACAGATGATATAGCTTTAATAGCAAAAATTGAGGTAGAGATGAGATCGCTCATGAAAAGACTGTAGAACTTTCTACAAAAGAAAAAACTACAACTGAACCCAGATAAGTCCAAAATAATTATATTCAAAAAAGGAGGAAAAGAGACTAAAGAACAATGGGATTGAAATGGAAAACAGATTGAAAAAGTAAGAAAAATAAAGTATTTGGGCTACTACTTTCAAAGAAACAACTACGAAGACATACAACTAAAAAGGCTGCGGTTATTATGGCACAAGTGTGGGGGATAGAGGAGAGAAAATTTAAAGAAAAATTCAAAACTAAACTTATGATGTTCGACTGAATGATAAGAAGCGTAATGTTCTATGGAGTAGAGATATGGGGGTGGAAAGAGCAAACGAAGGTGGACAATATCCATGAAAAATATCTACGATGGATGTTAAATTTAGACATGCAAACCCCAAAGTATATTATTCGTGAAGAGACAAAACGAAATAAAATGAGAATTGAAGCGGACAGAAGAGCCATGAAATACCAAAAGAAAATAAGAATGTATTCGAAGAAAGACGAAACAATGTGGCATATAATGTATGAATGTAAAGAAGGAATAAAAGAAAAGAGAAGATTGAAGGATATCTTAGATGAGTCAGGCACAGGGAAAGTATGGATGAGATATATTTTAGACAAAAGAAGAAAATGAAATGTAGATAGCCAAATGTATTTATAAAATAATAAGTTAGGTAACGTTTTATGTAGATTCTAAACCTTCGGGTAAGAATAATAAATAAATAAAATATTATTATTAATATTATTATTATTACACTAATTCTGTAAGAAAGTTGCTAAGTATTAACAAAATAAAAAATAGCCTATAGAAGCAAATGGAAAGCTTATTTTCATATTTTCTTCAGTGTTTGCAATTACTATTGGTATTTGCTATAGCAATGTTGTTATTTTTTTCAATTCTATGGCTATCGCTATCGCTATCTTTGGGGTCATTTTCGAAATATTCATACATAATTTCTGCTGTTACAAAGCATAAGTATGTAATAGTTATTTACATACCAATTGCGAGAACTCTTGGTTCCCGGATGAGTGTTATAGGAAGTTTCTGGGAACCAAGTTCACGCACGAGGTTTGTACAATATTTTTTGTACGAAAAGAGTATAAAACTAAAATTTAGTTATTTTTGTAGAGATTATTTTATTTTTCTACTTCTGTAGCATTATACCTATCCCTATT